>JABEXW010000167.1:0-34620 GCA_013266185.1 Fusarium sarcochroum
GTGTGGGACTGAGCCGAATCCTTAGGTTCGTCGGTAGCGTTGACCATGGTCACGGAACCGTCAGCGTCGACTACTACTTGTTCGTCGGTAAAAGCAACGGATTTGCGGGATTTACGTTCGGTGGGTGCCTGTAAATGAATAAAAAAAGAAGATTGTGTTAGTAGGGAATTCGTCGAGGGAGGTGGTGTTGTTGGCGGTCGTGGAAGATGGATGATGATGGTGAGGGTGGCGGTTGGGAAAATGTGAGTCAATGGTAAAATAAGTGCATGTCAAATCGTCCGTTCCCCCCCCCCAGAAAGTGGTGTAGGACAGTACGGAGGTACTTTCACACTGAGAGGACAAGCAAAAGGATAGTGGGGTAAAAATTGATACGGCGAAGCATGATAGGGCCGTTGATAGGGCGCTCGAGGGTTTTGGAGGGGTAAAAGATTGGGCCTGTGTGGTCCAAAGGGTACAAAGGCAAGCCATGAGAACCTGGCACAAGCATTTGAGGTTCAAAGCCATGCCTGTAGGTGACTGTATCTGTAGCGTGCACCCGATTTGGGGGATATTTGACGGCGAAGGAATGGATGGGTGTATCAGTTGCAGTTTTGTGACTCACCTCGCCCTCCATGATTGCTTTGCTTTGCTAGGGGCTGCTTCTTGACTGTTGATACGGCGCACAGTTATTGTACCGGAGATTTTTTGATGTGGGTGTCGCAAATGGGCGGCTTTTCGTATAGTAGTTGAAGTTCTCTCGTTCAGCGGTTTCTTGCACAACTATCGCAGGTATTTTCGGTTCTTAAAGTATGCGCGCGCTGTCGCTCTGCTTCTTCTGATGGGTTCTGTTGCGGGTTTACAAGGCAAAGGGAAGTCAGTCCAACGTCATGGGCGGGATGAGCAATACCTTCCATGAGTCAACCACAGGCGCAAGCGGACCCCGGCTTCACGATAGCAGATCACGCGTCAAGTCACGTGGACAGAGATAAGTGTCCTCTGGACCAATCAGGCAAGAAGCTGCCTGTAGCTCCCCCCGTTCTCGTCGGAGTCTAGCTCCGGCCCCCGATGCGACTACGGCCTTTACGACAGTGACGAGCATCACCTCGGTCAATATCTGGTTATCGATTGTCGCGTTTCAGAGCCATCAGAAGGATTATACGAGTTGTTTGGGAGCATAACTTCTCATCACGAAGTCTGCTTTACGCGGTTCATCCACTAGGAGCTATTTTAGCTACCTACCTCACCTTTCTTTCCTACCGAGCTGTCGCCTCGACTGAAGCAACCCGTGATCCAGCGCCCGCCCTCCAGCATCCACCCTCATAGCTTCGATACGGCCTCAGTATCTTCTATCATCCGAGCCGACAATATCCTCGAACATCTACTTGGAACCGCCATCGACCGAATATCGCCGTGACCTCCCTCATCCAGATCACCAAACCATAGACGTCAACATGACCGCTCCCGACTCTTCGCTCGTCGACCTCCATGATGCGTCCTTGTCGGACGACAAGGACGATCTCGACTCCCTCCCCTCCATGTCAACCGACGATATATACTCTGACACTTCCGATTCGGACGCGCAGGCCGAGTGGGAGCGTAGTCTCGAGCAGCTACAGCTCATTTTGACAATGATGATAGTCCCTTGGATGGGCAAATACTTTGGTCGCAAGTTTGCATACTGGAGTGAGTCATATCGATGGAATGGCGGGGTGACCCATGGATTGCTAACAAAATACTCTTCTAGGTTGGTCACGATACATGGAATGGGCGCATAACGTCGATGTTAGATGGACGAATAAGACGGCGTTCAAGGCAGCAGGTGTGGCAGAGACAGCAGCGACGTTATAGACAACATGAGCGTCAAAGATGAATCAGACGATCTAAAGGTAGACATGATCGTTGTGTCCTTGGGAACATGCATGGCTTCGAAATGGTGTTGGGGTATTCATATTTGCGTGTTTTATAATAGATGATTCAAAACTGTGCATCGTGCACTATGGGGCCTGGCATTTTCTGAACTCAATTGCTTCTAAGAACAGTCCATCATGGTAGCAGATGGGCTCAATGAAAAAACGTATCGAAGGCGGAAACCAATCATGTTGGCATGTAAAGTTAGATTTGCTACATACTCATTACCTCGCCCAACCTAGCCAACTCCTGTGCTGCATACTTCTTTTACTCTCATACAAAAAATTAACATGGAAATATTCCTGGTATAATGCGCGCCCACATCTAGAAGGCATGCTTGCTGCTGAAATGACTATCCTTCTCTTCAAGACTTTATGATAGCTCTTCGGCATTCCCCGTATGATGTTCTTCCCAAATCAACCAACCCAATGTTCCGTAGGTCTTTTTGTGACCTCGTTGTCCGCACTGTTTAGCCTTATGCAGTTGACCAGCATGATCATGACGACGTAAACTTGCATGCAGCTGGGCGTTGCATCGTGATATAATTTCTCTATCCCGCGTTGCTCATCAGACACTGATTTGGGACATGGCTGGTCTTGAAGCAGCACTACGAACAGAGCCAAACGTATTGCGTGCATTTCGAATGGTCAGGAACAAACTTCCTCCATAGCAGCCGAATAGAAACCATATGAAGACAGTGCTGGCCTGAAGGTGGCGGCAACGCTTCTCATCACTTTCCGAGCCCCATGCGATCCAGTCACTAGGGAGAGCTTTGGGATTGATATCTCCACAGTTGACAACACGTAGCTTGGCTGCAAGAACGATAGCACCGATGAAGGTCAAGAGAACAGCTACGCCATCCAAGGGCAGTTGCATCTGGGGCTTGTCGAGAGCTGAAGCGAAGAATGAGAGTAGGCCGATAGCGCAAACGATCCAGGAGACAATTGCAATAAACATGATGAAGTTGACCGCAGCAGTCGCAGAGCCAGCGGCATCAATGTTGGTAGCAATAACGTTGCCGATGAGAGCCGTTAAGAGGAGCGTTAGCAGCAGCGTAGTGCCGCGCAGGATCATCTGAATGAGGTTGAATCGCATGATGGGCAACTGATGCTGAGTATATGAGCTATGGTAGAGTCGATAGTAACACAGGAGCTGCGAAGCTATTGGTATGGCAAA
Source organism: Fusarium sarcochroum (assembly GCA_013266185.1). Taxonomy (NCBI): domain Eukaryota; kingdom Fungi; phylum Ascomycota; class Sordariomycetes; order Hypocreales; family Nectriaceae; genus Fusarium; species Fusarium sarcochroum. The sequence goes on from JABEXW010000167.1 coordinate 3,064, forward strand.
ATCCGAGGGGCGCCGAGGCCACTTTGCGCAGTGCCAGCGGGCAGTTGCCCAAGGGTATTGATGGTGCTGCTAACGTTCGTAGTGGTGATAAAGAACCGGGCAAGCTATCGTATCCGTAGATCGACAGCAAGCTGGAGCAATGCGGGGATGATGATGTTTAGCTACCGTAGTAAAGCCTCGATTTTTGGTGGAAGATGCATGTGGAGTTGAATGGATATGATGAATGGATGTGAGTGAACGTTGGTAGGGGCTCTAACGAGACGTTGGTGATGGGGTCGCGGCTGATTATCTTCTCTGCGCATTGCCTAAGCAACCGCCGACATCTTAAAATAAGGGACGGCAAGCTCAACCAGGGTTACAGTAGGAGGGGCAGCCAACACCCATGCGGGTCCTTCCTTTGCTATTACTCGTCTGATCGATCATACGAAGTCGCCGGGATAGGAAATTTGCAACTAATTCATCACTCATTATGGTTTCTTTGCAATCTTGGCTGAATCAATTCATTCGTGGATGGCTTCAGTTGCATCATCACCAGGAGCGACCAAGAGCTCTTGACCAATCAGAACCTCAACGAACAGCCAGAGACTCTCGAGGCTGCATTCCATAGCCGCTGCAGAATAACAGATCTGCGGCTCATTAGCAAACCTATGGGTTGTCGTTGCTTAAAAACGCATCTGCATTGTTTCTCATATGCCCTCTACCCGCCTAAATCCATGCTTCTTGGTCGTGTTAGCAGGCTGTTCATCATTCCATTGGAGAGAAGAAGCTTCTGCTGCGCCTCAACTTGACCCACAGCGGTTGGCAGGTGGACCAGATCAGTCGGGCAGGGCTTGTCCGGGAATGACGGCGGCTACAGATCAAGAGCAAGCTAGTGAGGCTCTGTCAGAATAAACTACACACTACTCGGGCTTATACGAAAGCGAGATGGTACCTTTATTTTGTCGCCTTTGCCATGCGGCCCCTCTCCCGCGGCAGCTGCAAACAAGGGTCCTTCCGCCCCTCCCTGCACCTCCGATCTTGTGATTCATTGGATATCATCTTACTTGTACAACCCCATCCAACATTTCCATTTACATACCTTCTGCCATCTACTAAAGCTTCAACCAAAAAGGCTTAAACAAGCTTTCAGACAAGCATCCGCTGTCCGCCTTCAGCTAGCCATCACGACGCCGCACTGCAGAGCCACCTAATTGAATTTTCCCTCTTCTCGGAAGAGGCGACAGGCCACCCAACTGCCGCTCGCCATTCCACCCTACCAGTCTCTCTTTGTGTAACCAAGCTCGCCTTTGACTGCCAAAATCTGCGTGGCGCCAGTCAACTTAACTTCCCACTCGGCCGGTTCGAGAATATTCATGGAATGGACTTGCCATCACAGAACTGCAGAGATGCCCCATCACAGACTCTGACGGCGCCCTCACACTCTTTGGCTACTCTTCTAAACCTTTTCCAGAATCCTAGCCTTCATAGCAAATCCAGGTTTGATATTGGACTGTCAAATCCGATCTAACCCAGATGGAGCTTGCCTTAGTATGGTAGGCGTCGGCTCCGGACATGACCTGAATTACGTCTGCCACACTTTGCCACTGTTCGTCGAAACCTCTGAAAGGGGACTCGCCCGCGCTTGGTTGAGTTGGAGATGCCGTGAGTATGAGCATGCTAACTCACGCTTCTACCGTCATCAGCCGGAACAGCGGCTCAAGTATCTGCTAGATCCTACATCGTGGGTCCCGACTTTTCACGGAAACCCCAAGACGAGATCCAAGATGCATGTCATAGGCGGTTAACTGCAAGACAGTTTAGAAAAAGGCGGTCCGTGACATGATACCTATGGCACCATATCGACTTAGTAAAGATAGCGGAAATGGCGGCCCCGCGATCTCACTCACTCCCTCAGTCCCGTTCACTTGACGCCATTCCATCTAACCCACCCGACATGGCCCTCACCTCGTATTTCCCCTCTTTGAAATGCTGCAGCTCCGGTGTAACCCTCACCGCCATTCATTATTGGACAAGACCACCCTTGCTGCAGCTGTCAATCTCATCTCGGAATAAAGATCTCTGGATAGATCCGCTGTCAGTCTCCGCGACAGAAGAGCCTCATCAACAACATCAATCGAACATTGTCTCTATTTCGACTGTCTCAAGATTTATATCTTAACAGCATAACATGATAGAATCGTCAAATACAGACGTCAGTCTACACCGCTCCAAAACACCAAGCGGCAATGCTCCCACGTACCGAGCCACCGGTTCTTCCACAAACTCTGTTGGCAATCTCCTTGCCGAAAGCCCAATCGCTGCCGCCAAAAGTTGCCAGCATAGCAAGTCCGCCCAATCCTCCGGGTCCTTGCTCCCAGAGTCTCGGGATGTTTCATGCTCATCTCTACCACATCAGGCATAAACTTACGGTCTGCGAGTGCCAATCCATAGCCAAAGTTACCCCTTTCTCTAGGCTTCTTGCAGTAGGCTGCTGGCGTGTTCCTACAGTTATTATGTACTCGATACATGGGCGCCTTTGGACAACGCCCTTTGAAGAGGCAGTGGGAGGCGTGAAGCAAATAACGTTTCGTTGGTGCGAGGCTATCGTTCTGCTCGCCTTCGCCGCGGTGCCTATTTGCACCATTCTTGAAACAGCATACCGTCGACCTTTCCTCTTACAGCAGCACACGTTACCTCTTCCGGAAGTCTTCTGGAAGCTCTTTAAGCTTCCATTCTAATCGATCAACACGTCATGTTTCTGCACACCTCCCCGCCCATTAGAGTTTCGATATCTCAACTTACCGACTTTCTGGATTGCCCAAAAGGGTCACCGCCATCGAAACTGGCACAGGGGCTCACAGACAGGCCCCCATCCTTTTGAGTACCGCACTATGGTGAAGTAGGCGTCACACTCAGAAATCAGGTGAGACTGGGCCATGGCATCGAGACTGTTGATAGTCGCGTTTCGAAGTCCCAACGTCCAGAGGTTAAAGGTCTCCTCTAAGCCTCAAGCTCCGATGAGAGTGTTCCATGTGAGTGGAGAGAGGGGAAATGCGAAGAAGAACGACACTGTCGCGAGCCATTTTGCTATGGTCTCGTTTTACGACGCGATTCCAAGAGGAGAGGAAGGGAACCCCTGATACAGGCAATAAACGGTCAACTTTGTTGGTGCCATGATCAATTTTACCTATGCGCGGCACTGAGTGCCGCAAGTTGATACCAATGTCCATTGGCCCCGGAAAAAGTCCGTCACGTTGACCACTATGGTGATCAAAGCTTGGCCTTAGGCCCTTAACACCTGATAATTATTTGGCGTCGGTCTGCTGATAGTCTGAGGATTAGCTTTCCTGGCGCAGACGCCCGCAACGTCCTTTCTCCGGCCCTGACATACTGAGAAAAGCGGCCGCTGACACGCTGTCCAAGTATTGAAAGGACTGTCGTACAAAGAGGAGCATCAGCGGCTCATACCTGAACTCTATTTCTCTCCCTTTGAACCCAGACAGGATGTCGAGATGGCTGCTGGCCCAAGCACAATTCCCTAATCTAGCTCCGTCTCTTTACGGTGCTGACCAAAGAACTATGGTTTGTGCAGCCTCTAGTCCTTTTGTGCTGCTCAGTTTCTGTAAAGGGCAATGTCGTGGCGCGACGTTATTGACGACGGCGCAGCTATCAAGGTTGGCCATCTCTGACCGGACTTTGATGTTGCAACCAAGCTTTTGATGTTAACTTTGTTCAAATGCTTATCAAGCCTGCGTTTGAGAGTTGTGGTAATGCCTCCCGCGAAACTGAGATAATTCCACCCCTCAATAACATACGAGAAGATCGTCGAGTCTGACACTGGTTGAGATGCTTATGAAAGCGGAACGCCTCGAAGTATCCAACCTTTGTCGTTCTACTGGCATCGCATTCCCTTCAGAAATGCAGATCCCCCGCAATGCAGTAACAAAGTCCAGAGTGGCTACTGTATCCCGAAGTGTGCAGCTGGCAAGTCAGTGCGTTGCGGGGACGAGCTTACTGTTGTGATACTCAGGAACAACATCACACAAGCCCAGACCACAACGATCCAGCCCAGCGCCCACTCAATATTCAGGTATAAATGCTCCGTGAAGCGGGGAAACGGCCATGGTTCAGTGAGCTCACAAATCCCCATTATTGAGTTGTGGATTTTGGATTGTGCTATCTTCCTTATCATGGCGGCTGTTCTAGACGTGTTCTAGGAACCGCCCAACGCTGGGAGTTGAAGTGGGGGTAAGCGCCCGGGCCCGGTATCACGGGGCGGCACAACGGCGGGGCTGCCGCCGCCGCCGCCGAAGAACTAAACTCGGCCGGATTCGGGATGCGTTGCCAAAGCTTATTATTTGTTAACCAAGGATCTGCAGACGAGCGTTGGATGATCGTCCTGGTCCAGAGAAGAGTTGACTGCTTGGATAATCTCTTGAACATACATACTTGACTTTTAAGCCCATCACTCAGATACTGGTATACTGAGCTGTATTGGCGGGAAGCTACGTAGGCTTGGTACTGAAAGGGTAAACTCAAACGTCCATAACAACCACCCACACAGTGAATCGCTTGCGTGTTCCCTTATCAAAGTTCCCGCAAGTTTCACCAAGAGTATGGTATGACAACATTGAAGTGCCATTATTTCAAACACACACCCATAATGACATGACGAACACGCCGACCCAGAGTGCACCGATCCATGGTGCAAGACAAAGGTATCAAATAGTATCTAGCTAGTACTTTGAGGAGGCCACAAGTATGATTACTGAAGTGAATTTTGGTCAAGTGACAAGACCGATGACTTTGATCGCAGATACAAATGCCATGGATTTGATTAGAAAACATTCATGTTTGACTGATAGCGAGTTGGAAAAAGAGTTTTGTTTGTTGGAACATGATTTCATAAATTGGTCTATATAAATAAATGCCTGATGCTGTGCAAATACAAACTGCCGAGGCCCGCTGGGTGGTATTTCTATTGTACAATGATTCTTAAAAGAACATGAAGAAAAGAGAACAAATAGTGCGAGAAGAAGAATGGAAAGATGGAATAATGGAACAATGCAACTCTGTGCTGAACCTGAGAGGTATCCATAAAAACATGACTCGAGAGCCGAAATGTTATGTACAGCAGCTTCAGTGGCAAAGGTAACTAACTGCCAGCAGCCGAAGACCGTCATTGAAGATGAGCAAAGGTAGGAGGGGGAATTAGAAAAGTAAAAGTCATGGTGAAAGACGAAGTGACCCATGATTTCTGCGACGATTGACACACATCCGTGATATGAGTTGAGAGCGACAAAAGATCATGCCAGCGAGTCAAGGACAAAGCTCAAATGACGAATATGGGGGCAAAAAGGAAAGAAGAAAAATATGACCAAGTCCTCAAGTGACCCGCATTATCGTCAAGACGTTGAGACGATGCGACGCGGGCCTACTTCATGAGTCAAGGGGCTTAAGATGAAGAAACAAGCCGAGGTCGAGTGCCGCACCACAAAACGACACGCCACCCGGTGGTTCTGCAGCCCTGCGAGACGATGGTAGACGAGACAAGACTGAATCCATGTCTTTACTCATCCAGACCAGAGAAACTGAGTGTCGTCAAAAAGGTTGTCGGAGATTGGAGCCACAGCGGGGCGCCACGCGAATAATGCGTGCTGGCAGAGATCCACTCAGTTAACGGGCTCAGGAACCAGGGTGTTTGTGGCGGATCGTCCAGGGTTTTTGGAGCTTCTCTTCCTCTTCTTCCTTCTTCCCGTTCTTCCTTGCTACCGTGACATGACTGGGCTGACTTGAGCTACCATGACTTGGAATCCGTAGTAGTGCCATATAAAAAGTCATGCTATCAGACGGCGTCGGGCAACTTGCTCCAAGCGAAGTTAACGTAAGCAGGGGTGCTTGCATCCGTTCTATTGCCGTCTATACGCTGCCATCATCTTGATTGGGTTATCATTGACACGAGCCCTCAAGTTTCAGTTCTTGTTTCTTGGCAGTGCGTCTAGGTCGGAAATTCGGAAAATATAGTCAAGTTTGGGTAAATATTGGGGACAGCACGGGCACCGAGAATAGAGTGCCCCATCCATCGTCGTCGGTTACGGGGAAAAATGTTGATTCTGATGCGCGTTGAAGAGCGAACTTGTGTTGGCCGCTTATGCAAACAAAAAGAGGTTCGTGAGTCGAGTTGTGTAGGTAATAGGTAGTGCGCGGGATGTGAGGGCCGCCATATGTAAACGGGATCCTAGCGGGTGATCAAGCGTGGGTGTTGTCCCAGTATCGCTTTCGAGCGCTCACTGCCGTCTTATCGCCGGTGAAGCGGTGCTGGAAAAAGTTGAAGACGGCAAACTCGTCTCTCGTCATGACATATGAGTCGGGTTGGTTTTGTACCTTGGACCAGATTCGCGCCAGTGCAGCCTCAAGAATTTTGCTGATGGTAGGATCCGAAGAGCCATCGGGACTCTCGCGAGCAATTTCAAGAGCTTGTGCGACACTGGCGTCCTGTTGGGATCGTGCGTGGGCGGCGGCAGTAGCGGCCATGGCGGCGGTGGTGGCAGAGTCGAGAGCTTGCGAAGGGTTGAGATTGGCAAAGTTGAAGTATGAAATCTCGTGCTGAGGTTGTCGTTGGGAAGAGACAGGACGGTAGAGCAGATAGTAATAGGGCTGGGGTTGGAATTCCTGGGGAGCGACGGACATCATGGTAGTACTTGTATGTCTAATATAAGTCGGCGAAGTGGATGGGGTTGATGCAGGCGAGTCGCGCATGTATCAGAGAGAGATTTCCAGGCTAGGAGCTGGAAATAGAGCTGCCCTTGTGGAAAGTAGGTAACTTAGACAAGTGGGGAGACAGGATGGGGAAAGGAGGGGGGCGAGTGGCTCGAGTGGGTTGACAAGTTGGTGGTGATGATGTTAATGCCTGCTCGAGATCTGGAACAACGTTCCAAGTGGATCGAAATACGACAGGGGTGATGGGTAGGTAGGCAGACTGGCTTTCAAGAACCAGGTAGCTAGCTCACAATAGGTGCTGTAGCGCACGGGATGTAGGTGAGGTAGGTATGGCACGGGCTCGAGCCGTCCGTCTCTCGGGGATTTTGAGTTGGCGGATGTCTTACACCGACACAAGCGATGCGATGCGATTGCGTCCCAAGCAAGCAGGGTCTGAGGTGTGTCGTGGCGTGGGAGGGAAGGGTTTTGGTCCTGGCCTTTGGTGGTCGTTGCGGTCCTTGTCGAGATGATCCTGGTAAAAGACCCTGTCCTTGCTTTGTTCTGGCTGTCTTTTTCCCTTCTCGTCTTGTCTGTGTGACTGGTGACGGAGGAGCAGCAAGGGTATGGTTGATGTAAGTTTGTCGATGACAGGTAAAAGATACAAGTGGGTATCTTGAACAAATGAATCAAGACTGATCAGTGAATGCTAGAAAAGTAATGCAACTCTAAACAAGTCGATCGATGCTGAGCTGATGCTGATCAAGATACTGATAGAGATACTGATGAATGGTGAGATAGTCCAAGTAGAGTGAGTCTGACCCAAGAATCCGGAGCAAACGGCTTTCCTTTATACTCAGGATATAGCAACGACTAACCCGAGAACCAGCATGACGGAACGGGTCTCGGCTTCAAGAGCGACAAGCTCAACCACCTCTCATAGTGCCGGTACAATACAACTTTGTTGTCTCTGTGTGCGTATTCTGTCATTGACCGCGCGTTACGTAGGTTGGCTTCTTGGGTGTATCCTCCTGCTTTCCCACTTTTTCCTCCTTGTATCCTCGGCCGCCGCCGCCATAATCATTGCCATGATCGCCCCGAGAGCGCCAAGTTTACCGTAGGGGCGTGTGAGCGCGTGTATTTGTGGATGAATAGAAGAGGGAAAGGCACAGGGCAGAATGGGAGAGGGTTTGGAAAAAGGGGATCCAGGGGTGTAAGAAAAAGTCAAAAACCGTAGGTAAAGGTTGTGCCGTACTCAGTACCTGTCCAAGGGACTTGGGTGTGTTGTGGACAATTTTGGTTTCCTTTTAAAGTTTTTGCTTCCTCCTTCGGGTGTAGAGGGAGTGTCACGATAGGCCGTGGGGCCTGAAAAGGATATTGAGCCAGCCAAAGGAGAAGGGGTAGACAGGCAAAAGGCAAAAGACTGGCTACGCCATAATGAGAACCGCACCGTACCGCACCAGGCAGACCCCCAGGAAGGAAAACCGACGATGCCAAAGTCTATTTGCACCAGGCGGCCAGACAGATCAACAGGCCTGAGACCTGACGCTTCCTGGTGAGCCCTTGTTTGGTTTGATTTGATTTGGTCTGGCGTGACTCGGCTTTGCAAGTAAATCGGGGACTACCTGAGTAGCACTCCCTGCGCGACTAAAAGTCAATAACCTGACCCCGGTTTGTTGGATTAATTAATTGATTACTAACTTGCTGCGTAGTTGCTGTAGATCTGCCTCAGATCTGGGAAAACAAACGGTGGCGCGAAACAATGCGCTGTGCATCTTTGACCCGTCTTGGATTATCTCGATAACGCAGACATCGGTCCCCTCTTTAGGAGGCACCAATGCAGAGCTGGCAGAGGCAGAGGAACACCAGCATGTCAGTCATGACAGTTGTGGCGTAGTGGACCAAGAGTTGTTTGGCCTGGCCCATGCTTCATACAATGGATAAATCAACAGCCTTGTTGCTGTCAACTCGGGATTTGAACGTCCATGCCATGATGGAGATCCCTTAGTGGAGGCCGTATTCCGTAGCATGATCCGTGGGCCCTGCTGTCTTAGTCAGTTCTAGGTAATAACAAGGTCTCACCGAGAAATGCAGGCAATGCCTTCTGCTAGCTCCATTTTGTGGAAGCTTTTTTTTTTCTCTTCGAATTTTTGCTTTTCTTTGCTCGTCTTTTTTTATGTTAGTGCAGCGTTAATGACGATGCCTGAAAGAGAAAGTCCTTATGTGGGGTGGTCAATCAGGGCGCGACGGGACGGAAGGCACCGGGCTCTTTCACTGGCAGCGCTTACAGATAAAACTGGCAGGTAAGGATTGGGTACCTGCCTTTCACCCTACGACCGTAATGTGAAGCACGTACAGAGCGACTATAGCCTAAAAGAGCGACGCCAGCCAAGTAGTCGCCCTGTTGAGCACGATAGACTTTGGTACCACCCAGGCCCCTTTGGATTCCTTCTTTGACGGGCTACTCACAACTCCGAATGGGGGCGTCAAAGGGGGGCCTCAGTCTTATTCTCTCCATCATGAGTTGTTGTGTTGGCGGCAACATTTACTATTTGTGCTAGGCAATTACGTCGTTTGTGTCATTGTTCAATATGCGGTCAGCGTCGTGAATCAATCTGAACTGGATTGGTTTGGCTAAGCATTTGACAGCACAAGTGAGTTCTTACAATCCATGTAAGTTAGGTGTCAGTCTAAACTATCTCATGAGAACCTCATGACCTAGATTCCCATCATGCCAGTGATATTCCATGCGATTGAGAGCACCTCTATTCCATGAAGCTCTCAGATCAAGGAGGCTCTTCTCCTGGATTCCTGACCGTAACAGCCCTACGTATTCTATGCTGGAGTTGAACCAAGCCCTTGGCGTGTTGGTCAACGGCGCCATCGACCTGGCGTCATTGAGGACGACCCCTATGCCCACCATGCTTCTTATTTCTTTCTAGCACCATCATCAACCTTCTCCCTGCCTCCCAAATCGAGCAATAGCTCATTCCTGATGCTTTTGTCCCTGTCGATTCCATTCCTCAGTCACCGAGAGTTTAGGCTTGCTCATTGACCAATTGCACCTGAGCAACTCGAAATGAAAGGGTTCACCGTCCACGTAAGGAGATATTAACTTTCCTCATCCTTCTGTTACGCCCGTGTCATGGCGAGGCAAATTCAGGGTTCGATTTGAAGAGCTTCATGACATCACGAAATCTATGGATGCCATTGTCAGCCGTGTCATTAACAATAACGATTAGCCCCTGTGCATATGCGATATGCGTCTGGTCACTTACAGTAGCAATGCACCGGAAATGCAATGCAACACTCCCCACGCTGTCGTCTGCAGGCCAGAGACAACACGCGTGATGCATGCCGGGCAGGCAGCAAGCAAGTAACCAAGCTAGCTAGGTCGTACAACTGGCCGACCTTCTTTTTTGCCTCTATCGGAGTTCTCCAATAAAGTCTTTAATCTATCACGGTCTAGAATAGGGTTTATACAACTCATTCAACACATGAACAAGGCGCCGAGACCAATGGTTGGTTTGGGTTGCAGGACAACACATCATAAACTCTACGCTTTGCGCTCTAACCCCTTGCTTAACTTTCGGGCATACATACGCGTTTATGCTCTTGCTTTGACGCTTGTGCACCATATTGCAGTATTGACCGGCAGAGATGCAAACGCAAACCTACTTGCTTACGCCGGGACTCCGTTTTTTTTGGGGGGCCCACAAGCTCCGACCCTCCGTCCGAACCGGGACTCTCTTACATTTGCTCGGTCTTTGCTCGTGGTTTATTTTCCCAACAGGTATTTCGCCTAAAAGTTTAATTCCTTGACCTCCACCTACCTCGGCAGAAGGCGTCTTTACTTGGCCTATCAGTTATCTCTGTTATTTTGCAATATTTTGGGATGTGTAGTCTAGCACAATATCATGTCTCACCGACAGTTCTGTCACTATGTGTAGTATGCATTGCTTCGCGCCTCTCACGCGCCCGTCTTGACGATAGAGGCGCTTGATGACCTAGTCTGGTGCCGTCTGACGGTAATTTAGTTACTCGGTCTATCGGCCTCGTTGGCCTGTTCTTCGAGTCAGCCTCACGTCGTCATATACCCATACCCAGTCATTAAAATATTTTTGCGATGACCCAAGAGATTCGACAATTTCCTATGAGGGCCCCATCCTGCCGAGTTACTTCGGACAGTCATCAGCAGTCTAACGATGAGGCTAGAGGTTTTATCAAGAGTCTAAGTTTTGAGGATCCACGACATGACTTACCGCCTGTTCGTTTGGCCCTGATCGAGCCCGTACCTTTTTCGGACCAGAATTTTGACTTTATATGACTCCATTCTATACACCAATTCGATTCAATCGCATTCAAAGGGTTCCAGCATCTTGGTTATGCGAAAGTTAAGCACCCAACAACTTTGCTGCACCCGCCCCTGTGCTATTGATGCTCCGCTGGGTGGCGTTTCCTTGAGATGATTGGGATTGATCGTACTATTGTAGTTGTCGTGTGTCGTGCACGTGGAGAACCCCATGAAGCTGCGAGTGTGTGCCCGTGATTGTGACTCGCAGTAGTGAGTAGGGCCACGGCATCAGCGCCAAGACATCGGGGCCGTGATAGTCATGATTGACACCTCCACTGGCGCTATTATCTCCATTCTCATTTCCATTTCTTTCCGACGTTACAGCAGTCTCTCTCAACATCGTCATAGACGTGTCTTGTGACTGTCGAGACGACCAACAGCTTACTGCATGTTGGCCTCGTTCGTTTTAGTGCTGTTGTGCTCACCGGTTCAACGTTGAGCATGTCACAACATCAGGGAGTTGTTACAGGTCGTATATCAATATCAATACATATCGTTTTATTCAAGACGCTTCTTGAGTGTCTATTCGGGCCTCTTCCGCTGTGGACCAGCCGGGTTCCGCGTCAGATTAACCCTTGGATCCGAAGAACGTGTGGGGGATCATGATCCATGTTAATGTCGATGCCAACCCTGGAGGCCGGGCATATTCTCCCCAAGACAGCAAGCACATGCATCCAGCCTCAAGCGACTGGGATGGTGTGCGTCAACTATCAAATTTGACGAGCTACGCGCCGGTTTGGATACCAAAATCCCCATCAGAATCAAAGACGCGGCGGCGTAGCGGCAAAGCCTCGAATCAGAAAACCAGGTTTGGTCCATGACCATGCTTACGGGGCCCCGTCATATCCCCAGCTTCCATCTCACCTCGATGTTACAGCGGTTGGCTAGTACCTTGGCTAGGGCCGGTTTTTCCCACATGGTCAACCGCTGCCTGATCCTTGAGCCATACCCAGACCCAGACCCAGACTCAGACGCTCACTTCAGTTCCTGACGCTGTAATTTCCACGAACCGTCCGCTACTGTCGACCGCTGCTTCATCACCAAACTCTATTCCTAGGCGCCAATTGCTCTCCCTGCTTTTGTTGATTCCCTTGCCTCGTCTATTTGTTTGCTTGCTTGCTAAGCCTTTACCTATGCTGATTGCTCCATACTTTGTTAGTGCCGCCCAGCCGATCATTCCCAAGGGCCCTGGTATGAGCAATCACAACTGATGGATTGTTGACTGGGATCCAGTGCCTGTATTTCTAAGTTTGATATTAATATCTCAACACTGCCTCTCTTACTTTTACTTTTGACCGTTGGCGACCCTGAACTTGGCGGCTGATAGCCCTAGTCATCACAATCACAATCACACGCCAGCGGTAGTGATCCATCCATAGCCCAACGGGCTTCACAGCCCGGGTCTAAGAACAATAGAACACCTGAAAAGAACAACAGAATCCAAATCAGAGTTTGAATCCTGAACGGTGAGACAACGACGACTCGACTCGCGTGCGCCTAATGAGAGCGGAGTACACACCCTACTGCTTACTACGTATTGTACTATCCAGGCCCGCTCTCGGAGCCGCTTGTTGGTGTCGATTCTGTCCGTTTGTTCTACATCGAGGCCATGAATACTGTAAGCAATCTCCATTTCCAATCTGGTCAATGCCCCATGCATCGCATCATCATTAGAACAATCGAACCCTTGTCAGTTCTCCACCATGAAGCGTCAGGCACTCGAAACAACCATCTCAAACCCGTTATTCCCGCGTGACAAAGCCCTGGCCCAGTCAATAAATCGCTGCAAGGGGTTAATCCACCTAAACTTACATGGATTGGAAGGTATTGGGGTGCAATAAAGATCCGGACCCGATGCTTAGGCTATAACTCATATATACCAAGATATCCCATGATACCATGTAGTTGTCTTGATAAATTATGGGCAGTCCAATAGTCTAAGCTTTGGAGTTTCTTATGATGTAAACTTTATGAGACTATACCTAAGGATTATGCTGCAATCAGTCATCTTAATTAGAGTATCAGTCTCAATTTCGTAGAGGGAGTCCGGATTTTTGTTGAACTCCCTGGGAAGGTCACGGAAACATGAGCGTCCGGGACTAGGTCACTAGGGCGCTTCTTTTTACTTTGGCACCAAGAGAATCCCCACTTCCTTCGACGGGTTTCTTTCCAGTCTTTTCTAGAGCGCCGAAATCATGAGGATCCTATTGCTCCTCTTCAGGGCCGGGGAAAATACGAAACTCAACTCGACTCAATTCGCCCGTAGTTGAGCCAGAACTGAATCGTATATCGTGGGTCAAACATGGATGAGACGAGTAAACCCGCGTTCTTCGTTCTTTGGACAGCCCACAATGGCCCTTCCAGAACTTCTAGCCTCTTTCCATTCTTTTTGCTGTGTTTAGGCCGTACGCTATTTACCCCCCTTGGCTGCGAATATCTTGGCGTTTCGAGGCTGGTTCTGGAGCTTCAGCCGCCAACTGGGAAACCTCAAACAAGGAGGCGCATGGCGTTGCACAACGTTGCAGATCTTTCGGCGCACTATCCCTCTAGAGACAACAAACTTGCCAAGCTTCTTTTGACCATTATTCAGTCGGGGCGTTTCTCTCTACGTAGTATTTCCTATTGTATGATTCCAGTCACTCCCATTCGGCGCCCTCTTTTTGAGTTTGATGGCCCATCCATACCGAAGGTCAGTTCCTGAATGCAGGTCTAGCAACGGCAATTCTCCTTGATGATCACTGGCTTGGTGCAGCCGGCAATTATTCACTGCTGTACCTGCGTGCTCGATCTATCCGATGCCAATGTCTTCATTTCCTCGTGCTTCAATGATGGCGTACCATGACCACATGCTTCTCAATATTGTACATTCAAGTCTATCAATATACCCAACTCCAGGACTAACTAGATACTAATTATACAGAGATCAGGTGAGTGGCTTACAATGGAAGGCGGGGGTTTGGAGGCTTGATCAGTTCCCAGTCTCGAACCGTCATGATCCCATCCCAAATCGACTAACCGCTCTTCTTGCCAATCTTCCAGCCCCATGATCGAAGCACTTTGACGACCTTGGGCGTTACGGCCGCCGTTAACGGCACTCGGAAGACGATGAAGCTCTTGTGAATGGCGTACGCCAGCGCCAACTGAGTTGCTAAGCCTGTCGCAGAGATTGGGTCGTTAGCCTTTCTGACCAACTCGTTAAGCGCTCCTCATCCCCACACCATGAGTGACGAGGAGCATCTTCTCCAACCGTCCAGGGGCAAAACATGTGGATGGAACTCACTAGCATCGGCACGATTGCGCTCATCGGCCTTCTCGACCCCCCAGGTGGCCATCTCCATCTTGTCGCTAATCTCATCATCACCAAGTGCCTTCGCCTCAGCTTCTCTGAAAGACTGCCAGTAGGTGTGCCAGACCTCCCGAACCGAATCGGGGATCATCGCCTTCGCTGACGACACGACATAATGCTCGACCTTGCCTAATCCCGCCAACCAGCACATGTTAGCAATCGAATCTGGAACACAGACCCGCACAAACTTGTTGGCGGATAGAAGTAAAACAGTGGCAGCATCTTACCAATCGTCTCTGCCCCAACGATTCTGACGAACAGGAAGCAGAATGGGAAGTCCAGAACGCTCAACCCAAAGTAAACGCCAACGGTCGCCCAGCCATACTCCTTGGTAAGCTTCTTGAGCTTAGCGGTGAGGCCTTTTGGCTCCTCAGCCTGGCCAACGGTCGGGCCCTTGCTCGTCTTGCGCCTGGCAGTAAACCGGAAACCACGCCTCAATGCGCCCTGGAACATGCCTGGTGTTGTTGCAGATCCAGATCCAAACCGGGCGCTTCTTAGCCGGGCCATCATGCCCTCCCATGGAACTGTCCTCCATCTCCAGAGCTGGCGCGCAGTCTTGTTTCCCGTCTGTGATGTGAAGAACCTCCTCCATGCGCCATTCCAGGCCGCCTGCTGAACTGGCTGATTGAAGGCTCGGAGCGGCGCGCGCGCGCCGCGAATGGGCTGTCTCAGCATGATGCCAATCGAAAAAGGTTGTTTTTGTCTCGAAATAATTCAATGTCTCTTCGACGAAGCGTTACAATCGAAAAGGGTGTATTTGAGAAACTTGATGATCGGTACGGAACGGATGAGAGGCGATAAGGCTTCGTAATTAACCGGAGCTTTCGGACTTAGTGTATTGGTTTCGAGGAAACGTGAATATGCAGAGAAGCAGCCAGGTTCATAATCAAAGCATCGTGACCTTGTAATTGGACTCGTAGAAAGTAGTTTACTCCCTTGTCGTTCCGGAGGCTCGTTCGTTGACAGGGGACTTGTCGTTCGAATGGGAAATTTTTAGACGCCTGGCGAGCTCACAATGATGCAAAATCGCGCCACGCTTCGGGGTGTTCATGCGCCACGAACAATATGTGGCTGTGCTATCACGTGCTCCACTGGCTGACGACGATTGAATGTGTGAGAGTCTGCAACCGATCTAAGTACTTAAACGAGTCCGTCGATGTGAGTAATACACTTCGAGACAATGTTTCAGACGGTAATGGTTCATCTTTGTGGTGTTTGAGAAACTCTGCCGAGACGGCCATTTTGTCTGAGGCTCCATACAAGTCTCGGGTCGCTTCTTCAAGATGAGGTTACCGAGTCGCACGAGTGAGGAGTCGGGGGTTGTCTCAAGCTAGAATTTCCCAACTTCGAGGCTTCCCTGATCTTTGTCGCTTGGCGTACTTTCACGCATGTGTGCATAAAGAGGTGTGTATAATGATGGCCTTTGCCCTGACCTGCAGGGTAAATAGCGAGCATGGCTGCATAGATATGTCTTCAAGGCCTTGATTATTCTCTCTTACTAATTCTAAAAACAAGAAAAGGAAGGAGAAAAGACTTCCAAAGAGTAGCACTTCAAAAAGCCATGGGCATATCGCACATGTTTAACAATCTTCATTGGACGCTCTCCAAGTAATCGTTTCCATACCGTAACGAGCAGATGGGGCCAATATCGCAAAACCTTGATATCTAGGATGTGAATTTGGAGCCCTGTAGAAGCTGATCCCATGTTCCAAGGCTGTTACTTGTCTTAACTAATAGGTACGTTCTGAACTACCGCGGTCCTGCCGAGTCGCTTGATATAAATCTGGGGAAGCATGGCTCATTGAGCGACGATAGTAACGAATCACATCTGGAACATACTGCAGTGCAACCATTCACGATGGCCTTTATACTGGGAGGCTACTGTATAGGGGAGCGAGGAGGCGTAATCGTGCTATAGAGCCTGAGGTAGGACGGCAGAATCGTGTGCCTGTGCTGCAGAGTGATTGTTGAGGAATTTGAGGATGGCTTATTATTGACTTGTAGTTCTCTGTTCTGGGCGTTTCTATACTGGCAGTTGAAGAGATTTGAGACTTCTAAGATCACTTAAGAGCATCAAATATACATCTGCACCGTCTTGGAATCTACTCGGAATATTTTTGCTGTCACTGGCAGACAGTGATGTTAGAGCCCGCCCGATATCGCAATATCTTAATTCTCCTGCCTCCCTATACCACCCGTCATTCCTTCCCATTGAACAGACCTTCCGATTTCTGCCACATGTAAGCAAGTTCTTTTCCCTCCCATTCCTTCCCTACACCAAAAACACATTTTCCCGCTTTCACCATCCATTTCTTCGTCATTCCTTGACATCACGTTTCCCATACTTGGACCTAACGAGTCCCTTTTGGCTGGAAGATGAAGGCATTCTGGTGACCTAGTACTGATAAGGGAGCCTTGTCCAGTTTCCAAATATCTCGACCGTCTTTGTCGATAGCTTTTCGCGGTCGAATCACTCAATTTTGCTTCACCCTCTGAGGATTCACTGAGCCAACTACAGTCACTCATTTTACGATTCACAGCTGATTATACACCACACGCTCACTACATCAGAAGTCTACATCTATTACCTTCTTTACAACGTCGAGGATGTCGACCACTATTACCTATGGAAAGAGGAGAAATAGGAACATATTAAGAACACTGGGATCACGACGTCAGAAAAGCACTACAAAGCCATCAACACCCGACCAGCCGAGTGAGACCCTCTTGTACTGTCTCTATCACAATCGTTGACTCTTTTGACTTTTTTGTGTAGCGCCAGAACCAACCATCAACGATACTTCCCAGCGAACCTCCCGAAAGAGAGCGATGGGCAGTCCACAGACTGTGGAAGAAATGGCGAGCCGGTTATTGGATGACTCGAGCCTTGAACTTCTGGCACATGGCGAAGAAGATTCCTCTCCCAATAAACGCCGAGCAACCACGCCGATTACTTTGCTCCGGAATGGAGGTGATCAGGCAATCTCACCCCTAGACCTCCCTTCCCCTCTCGAGAAACCGCATATGTCATCTGACAATTATTCTCGAGCCACACGGGTGGACAAACCTTCGCCGAGAAGTCCAGGCAGAATCCCGAGGCGAGCTGCAACTGCTCGAGTACGCAGAAACACGTCACAACAGAGAAAAAGCTCAGGCTTGCAGCGACCTATTGGACCGACCAGAACCCTGTCACTTGATCCTCTGAAGTTCCATCCAACAGACAACTTGAAGGCTTCAACATCTGTGCCACTTTCTAATGTCGATAGAAATGTCAGGAATCGTGCCACAGGAAACCTAAGGATTTCGTCTATCCGAGAAGAGTGTACAGGTGGTGAAGATATCAACGACAAACTTCTCGCCATGCTAGCCGCTACCGATGCCCTGAAGCCATCGCCACAACGGGCTAACTCCTCGAGCTCAAGGTTTACCCGCATGGTTCCGTCGAAAGTACTCGCCAAGGTCTCAAATGCTTGGGACCGTTTCCATCCGAAGCCCTCCCCTCAAGAGAAGGCATCGCAAACGAAGATCCCATCTGGCGAGGAGGACAATTGCAGACTGGTTGAGCGACAGGCTGCTCCTTCACCCCCTTCGCCTAGCAATATGTCTCCGATCAGCACCATCGAGATTCGTCTGAATGAGGGGGATAATCTCAACAAGCGCAAAGTCCAGCGAATTGTAGGAGGTCGTGTCAACAGAAAGCCACTGGCTGACGATGGGAAGTCGTTAAGAAATGGGAAGCCTATTGAGGACCCATTTGCTGAAGGTATGGGTTGGCGCACTCCAACAACCTTTGAGAGTCGGTTAAAGATAGGTGCAGAGGAAGGGGAAAGGGCAATCCCGCCTCTACCATGCAATCCATTTGAGTCTGAGAAAGAATTCGACAACAATATTGAAGATAGGTTCTTGATAAGTACGCCAGTTGGATCTTCTACACCTCGGATTCGAGTTGAGCGGACATCGACATCGAGCAGTGAATATAGCCCTACCGTCAGTGCCACGAACCTCGCACATAAACAGGTCAGCATGAAGTTGGGCAGTCCTCCGTTGAGGTTTGGCCGAGGGGGACTGATTCGAAAAGGAACATGGATCGACTCGGTCACCGAAGCTCGGCAGGCCTGGGAGAAGTCGGCTGGAGACTTTGACGCTTTCGGCTCTAACAGGATGAAGAAGCACCCATCGCCTAGCAAGGAGGTGTTGGAGAACTTGGAGATGGCATTCCGACAGTACACCCATCTCAAGGTCTCTGGCGCTAAAAAGTATGATCTGGATGAACTTACCACAGGCTTCATGGTTGCCAGTCCTTCCCTGAAGCCATATGAAAAGAAGATGTTAAGTCTCACCCATTTGTCAGTCTCCAATGTGGACGAGCTGGTAGAACCACCACATGATAGAATCCATCACCGTCGGGGCTCATCGGCATCAATGCTTCAGCTGGCACGAAACCAGTATTCGTTACAGTTACAGAATCCTATCAAGCTGCGCAGAGACATACGGTTAGCACCACCCTACCGCCCGGCAGGCTTTTCCCCGCTTGATGTGGATGAGCTACATTGACAAAATGGTCGTGTTAGCCATTCCCTGTTAACTCCTTGGCCATGATATTTCATACTGGCACACAAATGGGGCATGAAGTTTCCTTATATCGAGGACTGAACGGCGGCTGTAACGATGGGGTACAGGGCATAGAATTTTGTACGAATTTGGGACAGAACGAGGGGTATGGATTATGTGGTCAGGGACTGACTACGAGATTGTAATAGACAAGTCGCTGCCAACGGATAGGTCAAGATTTAAAGCTGCTTTTTTGTAGCGGTATAGTAGATAATACAATTCTTCTCAACTCCCATTAATAGGGTATCAACGCTATCATAATCGTACATGTATATGTGTGGTATCAGTCCATATGAAGTTCTTGGATGCCCTGCATCCTCACCCTCACTCTAATAGTGATCTAGTGTTGCATCTTTATCCTCTTATTGTCGGAGATGTCTAATAGCGGCGGACGGGGTGGCGAGCACCACGACCGTCAGTTCCATGCATACGTCGAGTTCCAGCAGCCTTTGGTGAAAGTTAGTATCTGGTTGATTTGACAATGAGGATTTAGCATGAACATACCTTGACGCCAGGTCGACGAGTCAAGCTACCCTTGAGCTTGAGAAGAGCTCCGCTGACCTTGTCCTTGACGGAGGGTCGGCGCTGGTGGTGGTGAACTGGGGCCCGGGCAGCAGTAGTGCCATGGGTGCGTCGACCAGCACCGCCAAACATGCCTCGGCGACGGGGCTTAGCAGTAGTAGTGGTGGTAGTGGTGACGGTTTGACGGTGAGTGCGGGCCGGAGCGCGGCGGCGGGTGCTAAAGATGGAGCGGCGAGGGGCGGCGTGACGGTGGGTTCGTGTAAGAGGCATGTTGATTTATTGTAAAGTGTAGTAGATTGGATATGTATGAAGATGTGTGTATGGTAGTATTGTGTGTTTGTATGTGTATGTGTATGTGTTTGTGTTTGTTTGTGCTTTGTGTGGCTTGTATGATTGATGATATTATTGTCCAAAGTGGCTTCGAAAGGGGAGGTTATATACACATTTGGATGGCTGTGCAACTCAATGTAAACTTGATCCAAGAAGAACAAGCCAAGCATTAATTGCATCACCTATTACGATCACTGATGCCATGACCAGGGGAGCCCTGGTCAACGGTTGAAGTGTATGCAGATCAAGAGAACCGCTAAGCTACTTGGTTTTGGACCCTGAGGGAAAACCACAAGACGGGACCCTTGAAGAGGAAAACTTGGAAATTTCCAACTAGATAGCAATGGGCTTTGTCCTGTAGTGGCGGGATTTGACGTTTTAGAGGTGCACTGAAACGTCACTTGGTGGTATGGGGTAATAAGGTGATTGGCGGGCCCGGTTAGTGGACGCAGGGTCCAGAACAGGGGAGCGTGGGGGTGATGTCATAAGGCTGGGAATCATCGAGAGGCTATACAACTACTACGTACGTAGTAGGAATAATGTTGGAAGAGGAGGGGTAAATGTGGTGATCTTTGCTGCCAAGAATAGATGTTCATGAATCGTAGTATTGGGTTAAATTGAGATTCTTGGACGAAAGGTTTATGGGCGAGATCGAGATGAGGACTAGAAGATGACATGGAATAAGAACTACGTATCACTTGATGGAGAGACGACATGTTTAGCAAAAAAAATGACTGAATTGCAGTCTAGATCATGACATGGTGAAATGTAGAATTCTCAGGTCCAACTGTGTATCCTAGGTATGGTATCTTATCCAACTCTCTCGACCAAGGTGCTAGGTAATCAAAAATCCCTACGCTCTCAAATTCTTCTTGATCGTCTCCAAGTCTTCTTCCGAGAACCCTAGTCCCTTGACGTAGCCATCCCATCCTCCGTACTCGGCATCAACCCCCTCAACAAAAGCCTTCCAAAAGGTCGGGCGCAAGCTCATCATGTTCCAGAACCCAGGCGCTTCTAGGTCATCTATGCCAAGGACTTCGGTAACAAACAAGGTAAGACGCTCACGTGCTTGCTCAGTACCGATACGTGACAGCATGTAGTCGAGGATGACGTCTGACTCCTCTGTGCCGGCCAGGGTCTGGAGGAGCCCAGCCATGACACCTGTGCGGTCACGGCCAACTATTAACAGAACAGAACAGGTACTTAGCACAACTCTTTTGAGATAACGGGTTTCCCCGGTTGCCTTTCTTACCTGTGCAGTGAAAGAGAAAGGGCTCTTCAGGCTTGTCCCTCACGTGCTCGAGAACTGCTCGGATAGTAGGCTTATACGCCGCTACAACAGCCAGCAGCTGTGCCCTCCAAGCAGTACTGCCGTCATCCACAGCAAACCCGGCAGGGTCAGGTGAAGAGGGATAGTAAGCCACACGCTCGTAGTAAACAAACTTGACACCAGGGATCTCTGGGCTCGGATACGTAGCGCGCTCCTCCTCGCTGCGCAGGTCAAAGACAGTCTTGACGTTGGCTGCGAGCCATGAGATAGCTTCTGGGTCGGCGGCTGCGGCGTCGAGCATGCCAGAGCGGAAGATTCGTCCCGGACGTATAGCACTTCCGGGAACGGCGCCGAGATCGCGGATGTTGATTAGGGAGCGGGTGGGTATGAAAGGTCTGGAGTTGATAGCCGGGGTGAGAGTCTCGAGGGGGATGGGGTCTCGGGCGTGGATAGCCGTAAGGGCTTCAAATTCAGCGCGTGAGAGAGTCATGACTCGATCGATCGCGGTGTTTTGGATGAGGGTAAAGATTATTCTTGTTGGTGGTGAGAAGTGAAGCTGACTGAAAGATAGATTTAAGCTGACAGTGCCAGTGCCTGGCAGGAACGGAATTCCGGATTATATAGCTCAATCTTGCGATGGGTGGCAGATGCTCAGAGCATCATGCTCTGCCTGGTAGCTCTGTAGGTAAACCATGGTGAATGTAGTGGTCCTCGAAACTTACGATTCTCTCGTACATCACGCCAAGAAAGACTGATGAAACTTGGACTCTCAGACCCGAACACGACGCTATTAAGTGTATCACATCTAATCTAAGGATGAATCAGATAAGCGATACGAGATGAAGAGGCCCCATTTCATTTACATGTAAGCAAACGCATGCTCTTAAAGGCCCTGCAAGGGATCTGGATAGGACTCTGGGGTAAGCTTGAACAAGAGAGAACCAACAGTACAACAGGGGTAGCTCAAGTCAGCAATAGGAGCAAGATCTCATCTCGACATATACTGCAGTCGTTGAAGTCATATTAAACAACAAGAAAGGATAGATGATCACGATAAATACCGATTTCTCAATATATTGATTCACGAGGTAGCCCCACCAAAACGTCAAATTCTTATCGATAACATGTCACCCTGCAGCTATCAAATCGTCACTCCTGCATCTCATTCACGACTTCTTATATGTTAAAACATTCAATGTCCCTAAACAAGAGTCTCCTCTGACACTTAGACACGGCTAAAAAAGTATCGTTAATTCTGAAAAGCAGATACAACGATAATGAGTGTTGCAGGCCCCTTGATTAGATGGGGTCTCATCCTCCCCCTCATAGTCGCTGCCTTTGCAATCGCATACCGCCTCCAACAGCCACTCACAGGCTCAGATAAGGAACATTCAGTCACATACTGCTACAGTTCTATCAGGACACATGATTCACAGCAGCCTGAAGCTCAGTGTTTCTCTGTTGTTGATGGAGTCTTTACCGCTGTTGGCTCAAACGACGCCGATCAGACAGCGATAGATGGCTATGTGATTCCAGGGCTTTGGGATGGGCATGGCCACTTGCTTCAGTATGGAGAGTTTCTTCATTCTGTTGACTTGTTTGGTGCTCAGACTCTAGAGGAAGTGCGTACTCGGATCAAGGATTATATCGCTGCGAACCCCGGAGCTGGATCAAGAGATAGCTGGGTTCGTGGTGTTGGTTGGGACCAGACTTTCTTTGGACGTATGCCAACTGCTGTAAGTGTCTCTTTCTGAGTAACGTGTCATACCTATACTAAACATTATCTCCAGGTCGACATTGCTGAGGACCCAGAGCTTAGCAATATCTATCTGATGCTCGACCGTATCGATGTTCACTGCACTTGGGTCTCCCAACCTGTCCTTGATCTTCTCCCACCAGACCTCCCTGAGATGGTTCCAGGTGGAGAGATTGTCCGAGAACCTGGGTTGGGCGTCTTTTGTGACAATGCCATGGACTTGGTCACTTCCATCTGGCCGCAACCGGACCGAGACTTCAAGGCCCGTACCGTCAAGTCTGCCATGAAGCGCCTTAACGAGGTTGGTCTTGTGGGCATGCACGATGCTGGAGCAACCCCAGACACTCTGAAGCTATACAACGAGCTGTCTTCAGGTGATGACTGGACTCTTCGTGTCTATGCCATGTTGGAATGCCCTCAGCGCAACTCTTACTGCCCAGAAGAGGCTGTCAAGTTCGCCCGTGACGATGATCGCTTCGCGGTTCAAAGTGTCAAGCTATTTGCCGGTATGTGCATCACTAGTCGTTATAATGTCTCGTATATACTGATTTTGAGATAGACGGTGCCCTTGGAAGCTGGGGTAGTGCCATGCTTGACCCCTATTCGGATCACCCCTGGACATCAGGCTCACTCCTTATCAACGCATCAGCTCTCACCGATGTGACCCAGCGCTGGGCTGCCGATGGGTACCAGGTCAATATTCATGCCATCGGTGATCTAGCCAACCGCAATGCAGTTGATGCTCTTGAGGCAGCTCTTGTTCAGCAGTGCCTCAACGAGGCCACTGCTCAGGGCGTCTCTCCCTCAACATCAGGTCAAACTGCACAAGAGTCCCGAGATCAAATCGAAGCTCGTGCTGCTTGCCAGTCTCGCCATCGTTTCCGTATTGAGCATGCCCAGATCATTCACCCAGATGATCAACGACGTATCCTCTCCCTGGGCATCATTCCTTCCATTCAGCCCACCCACGCAACATCAGACATGAAGTATGCCCTTTCTCGACTGGGTCCGGATCGCCTTTCCTCATCTGCCTATCGCATGCGCTCTGTGCTCCCCGCCCGTCCTATTCTCGGCAGTGATTTCCCCGTCGAGCCTCCCAACCCGTTCCAGGGCATCTACGCCGCTGTAGCCCGTCGCAGTCCTCATACTGGCCGCGGAACCGACGATAGCCCTGAAGGTTGGCATACAGATGAGGCATTGAGCTTGGACGAGGCGATGTGGGGTTTCACTGGTGCACCGGCTCATGGTGCCTTTCTTGATGGTCGTGCTGGCATCATCTGTGAGGGTGCCTTGGCCGATTGGGTTGTGCTTGATAAGCCTATCGAGTCACTTGATATTGAAGAATTACGGACCATCAAAGTGAGGGAAACCTGGGTGGCAGGTAAGAAAGTATACGCACGACCTAACGACGACTAAATGTTTCTGGACCATGTCAATCAGGATAGCAAGGAGTTCAGGATACTATCAAGGTATAGATAGAGGTATACAAAGCATCTAAATTAGATATAAAAGCTGCATTTTCCTTTATCCTCGGGTCTTTATATGTTCACGCTGAAAGATGAGTAACATGTCTCAACTCTGGAGTTGAAAATATCATATGCAGTAGTCATATTCATATTCCATTTCTAAAGTTTGATCTAAGTGTTTTGATGATGTGATTGTTACCCAGTGACGACGAGGCCAGAGGATCACCAAAGTCCGAAGCCATGGGAGCTTGTCCCAAAAATAAGACGGACTTGCTTCTTTATCTACTCTATCATTTCCTTTGTCATGAAATCAACCACCTGAACGCCATGTAAGTGGTCTCCTTTGTGTGAAGCCCAACTTGAGTATACCCCGACCTTATGAAACGCTAAACCGCAAACACCAAATGTCATGAATCAGTTTTTTTTTCGACGCGATGAATTCTAATCCGCCTTGACGATGAGCTTGCTCTCCCACCACTTGGAAAACTTAACCGTGGGGATATCGACCGCTCGCCAGAAGATGTCAGCCCACCAAAAGATAGTGGGTATCACAAAGAACGAGCTCAAGATGAACCCGGCGGTGAACTGGTGTCCTTCAGTGCCAGTTAAACTGTAAGCCCATCTCTCAAACCTATATCCAACCGCATGGATAGCAGGTCCATGCATGAGATAGAGGGCATAGGAAATCTTGCCCAGATACTGTACGAAAGCCGAGTTGAAGACGCGCTGCCAGTTGGCCGAGCGGCTCACCGCGAGGACAAACACGACAGCACCCGTACACTGCCAGTATCGGTACTTCTCAGCCGACCACCACTTAGGAATCAACGATGTGAGATAAATCCACCCAGGTGTTCTATCACCTCCTTCATCGGGCTGGCTCATGAGGTAGAGGCCCAGGATGCTGAGCATTGCCCAAAGAACACGCTGATGCCATCGTGAGCGAACTTGCTGTGTCTTCTCTTCGAGTGGGAGGGCAGGAGGTGAGACGTGAGCACCACGAATGAGATCGATCTCGGCAAGGACCATGCCGCACAGGAACATGAGGAATTCCCAACGTGAATTTCGGTAGGTGAACAACATTGTGCCAGCAACTGTGATGAATCGGTACTTGGTTCGGAGTCGAGCAGTGGCAATAAGAGTGAGGAAGAGGTATAGTGAGCAACGAAACTCAACAGGGATGGTCCACAGATGTTGGTCATAGTCTTGGAAACAGTTAGCTATAGTTTAGTGAAGCAAAATGAGTGCACTTACTGGTACTTCCACCGTGAGTCTTCCAGCCAAATACATGAACAAATTTGAACATGTCCTTTGCCCAATCTGCCAGCTGAGCATAGTTCGTGTTGAGTCGCGAGGGATGAGGCTCTCTAACGTTCCGCATGTAGGTGCGATCTGTGGCAAACTCTCGAGTCTGTTCGTAGACTCCGGAACGGATGAAGCAGACAATCATCAGAGTGGAGATGGCCGTAGGCAGATAAAGGCGGATACCTCGTCGGAACACCAGAGAACTCATGGTAGTAGAGAAGTCTTGAGTGTTTCGGCCCCGAATCAGCTTGAGGGGCCGATAAGAGAGAGCATAGCCTGAGATGACGAAGAAAAGGCATACGGCTGGTGGACCCTGAAACCACAAGCGGAGGATTGGTAGCTTCAGGATGTTGTAGTGAGCATTATCGCAGCCCCAACCCTTGGCGATAACAAAAGCTTGGTAAAAGAAGTGGCAGAATAAGACAACCAAGGCGGCAACACCTCGCATACCATCGAGATAGGCTGTAGGAGCGAGCTTGGCTGGTCGGATCTGGTCCCGAGCATGTCGTCCCTGAAGATAGCTAGGAACGAAGAACCAGGCGAAACGAACAAGATACACTCTCCAAGGTGTTGAGCGAACGTAATCGACGGGAGCGAGAATGGAGCCGGCCCATTTCTCAAACTGAGGTCGTTGATCTTGGTCGTCTCGGCCGCTGTCACTGTCAACGTCGGAGACAGACCTGTTGTCAAGCAAACCCATCTTCTCTTCGTCGGAGAGTGAGTGTAATGTAGGATAATAACGACTCATTGTCGAGCAAGTTTGTCGAGACAAGATATCGAGAAGTGATGAGAAAAGGAAAAATCAGTTTTGGTAAGAAAAAGTGAAGGAAGTGCCTGAGTAGGTATTGCGAGATAGGAAAGAGGATGGAAGTGGCTGGAAGGAAAGAGAGGACCAAAAAGAAACAGAAAACGGAAAGAAGGCTACAATCGTCACGATTGGTAAGGTAAGGTAGGTAGGTATTGTTCACAAATAAGAAAGTACAAGTATTGATCCAAACAGAGTAAAATGTTGGAGGAAATCTGGAGAAGTGTTTGCCGAAAGGTCGGTTGTGGAGGAGGACGAGGAAGCGAGATGCCAAGAGATAGCCTCCAGGGGATCTCTGTTGGTTTTGATACTGGGGAAACAAGGCCCTGGACAAAGAACAAAAGGAAGAGAATGATGATTGAAAAATGAAAAAGAAGAAACAGAGAGAAACTGTGGTATTCATAAGGTTGTCGTCACGGTCATACAGTATTTCACAGTGTCACTGCTATGCAAGTAGCAGCCAGCTCTAGACGAGGAGTCTAACTACCAAGGCATAAATGGATACGAATGGGCCAACAACTCACGCCGCTTCAACTACTAAACGACAATCACTGGATACGCATTGCGTTTCAATGTCTCGATTCGCTCCAAAACGCCGTGCTTCAACACACGATGCCGTCAGGGGGAATACGGGCACATATCCACATGTCTACCCACCCACCGATCGGTCCAGCTTGACGCCAGCTTCGGCAGTCCAGTGCTAGTCAGGGTCAGGGGCGATGGACTGTGTTGACTGTCGTGGAGGGAGGGCTTTGTGATCTGCAGTATCTGTGTGGAGTTTTTGACTCGAGATGGAGGGAAGACGGGTGACGACTGGATGATGCCGATATCCGTGAATTCACTGCTCCTCATACAAATCATACCGTTTACGAGCCTGTGGAGGCCGTCAACGAACGAATCCTTGGATACTGCGGCTCAAGATGCCCCTGGTTATCCTTGACGCCAGGCGCGTATAGAGACGGCAAAGACTGCGTGCGGCTGTAACTAGCAACTTACAACAAAAAACAATGCCATGACATGCCTTACTTTTTGGTGAGACGTCTATTTTAAAACCGGGGTCTCAGGTACCAAAAGCAGAATAAGCATTGGCCAAGAAAAAGCCAAGGCTAATACCCCTGTCTGTGTCCCATCAATTGATCATCTCGGTTGTTACTTGATCTTTATCTCCAGTACATATTAATGCAGCGTTGACTTCTACAACACGCTAAAGCCATTGTTCTTTGTCCGCTCTACTCTAGCAAACAGCTATACAATGCAGAATGTTTCCCTATACTCCTTGACCCTTCTCCCTCTTTATGCGCATTGTTTTATCCTGACGTCGAGTCTCATCTTGGACCCACCGCACAGTCCAAGATGCTTCAAAACGATCCCACCTGGCCCAATTATTTGCAACATGGATGGTTCCAGTTTTTGTCAACCTCCACTTGATGCTAGGATGATACCTGTTGAACGCGCGTACAGCTCTTCACTCCAGAGAGCCCAGAGCATCATATTTCTATATCTGGACTGTACTCTGCACTGTCCGGGTTCCGCCCGCCATACAAAACGTCGTCTCACCCGTGCAGTACAATAGCCTCAACTTGTCTGCTTATAACACCTAGCTGGCCCAGGATGCAGTCGGCTATACGGCCTCAGCTTTACGAGGGTATCATCTGATAGTATCTATAGTTACGCAAGTCAGGCAATCCGCCCTGATGATCACAGCGTCTATCATCATCTGCATCACTCTGTAGGTTGCGCCATCTACAGTGTACCCTGCTGTCCAACACGGGCCGTCGGCAGAACTCTTGAGTAGTATTCCCGGCGTTGCAGCTCAACTAAATACCCGGTGTGAGGGTAACCTAGAAAAAAGAAACATTAATATTGATTCATCAGTTGCGATGTCGACGTGCTTGACAACCTAAACTATAGCCGCTGTCATAAACGCGAGGCCAAACCATGATGGATATCAAGACCACAGCTAATATAGCTAACCCCCCAACAATCTCGAAGACCCATGGTTCAAAAAAGCTTGGCGATCTGTGTTGGCTCTTCATCCTGACTTCGATCTCAAGGCTCCCTTCTCCCGGAATTCACTCATCAACACGAAACAGCCAGAAAAGCTTGACTCTTGCTAGCACGCTTGGTTCGCCTTGATATGGCGATTGTCGCCCTACCCTACCTACCCCTTGTTACCTACCCACTCGCCCACATGCGCACCACGATAGCATGTGGAGAAGACTCGTTTCTACCTTACTTCAGGGAGTCAACAACACGGCGCGTCATGAGTTCACAGCTGACGACGACGAGACCCAGATTTCCAGGTGCTGGATTGTAGCTAGACAGTGTTGTCGCTTGAATTCCAATACAGTGCCATGGATGTTTACGGTATATCCATTCATTGAGATGCATATATCGTATATGTCCGTCAGCATTCATCCTTTGGCTATTTATATCCGGCTATGCATCAACTCTCAGCCGCATCAGCTAACATATAAATCTACCATGGCCCCATCTCGTGTTTAATGTTCTCGCATGCTTTACCTTGCTTCTTTTGCTTATTTCGACCTACGAAGTGATCTACTGACTATCAATGCCGCTTCACTCTCGTCCAGCCCTCTGGTTCCCTTCCTATCAATTTCTACCTGATCTGACAATACGTCCAGAAAGTCATTTTACTCCCTTTGCCCGAACCTCGGGCTGCTTGAGCGGCCAAACGATTCCGATACTAGACGGTAATGCTTAGTAGTTATCAACTTTCGCACAATAGTTGGGACTCGGTCACGTCATTAGTCGAATCATCACGTCTTGTTACCCTTATCGCAGATTCTTATCTTTCAAAATCTTTTTGAATTATCCGTCCATGTCTTAGTTGACGATCATGGTATGCAGCCATCTAGACTTGACTGCATAGTTTGTAGTTTTACAACACTTGCTTTGTCAACAGCGAGCGACTCCATATCCCATTCGTGTAATCCCTTTTCCGTGAGCGTGTAAACGTAATCAAATGCCTTGCTGCCCGGCTTTATAGAAACGCCCAGATTCTCGATCAAAACACCTTAAAACGCCCTAATCATCAACACATTGTATAGTATGTGGTACCCGTCGTGTCTAGTTCTCGAGCCAGTCGAGGAAGTCGGGGGTAAAGTAGCTGACCACGATCGTGGCGCCAGCTCGGAGGATGCCCTCAGTTGACTCAAAGGCCATGGCCTTGAGATCAAAGACACCGGCCTTGGCTCCCGCGTGAATCATAGCAAACTCGCCACTGACTTGGTATGCGGCCACGGGAAGATCCTTACCCAGGTCCTTGGCGTCACTGATAATGTCGAGGTACTGGCTGGCAGGCTTCACCATGATGATATCGGCGCCCTCGTTGATATCTCGGACAATGGCACGTCGTGCAAGACCACGGCCGCCAGGAGGGAGTTGGTAGCACTTGCGGTCACCGAATGAAGGTGCTGAACCGGCGGCGTCTCGGAAGGGGCCGTACAAGCAACCAGAGAACTTGGCCGAGTAGGACATGAGCACGGTCTTGTGAGCAATTCCCTCCTCAATCAACTTGAGTTTAATGGCGCGAATGCGGCCATCGTTCATATCTGAGGGGGCAACGCATTGAGCACCAGCCTTGGCGTACGCAACAGCAACATCAGAGATACGATCGACCGAGAGCTGGTTGTTGAGGCTGCCATCGTCACGCAGGATACCGCAGTGGCCGTGAGAAGTGTACTCGCAAAGGCAGACATCGCAGCAGATGAAGAGCTGGGGGAAACGGCGGCGGATAATCTGGATAGCCCGGATGACGGGGCCTTCGGGGTCGTCGGCGGCAGTGCCCAGGGCGTCCTTGGTTCCGGCCTGCATGGGGACACCGAAGAGCATAACGGAGCGAAGGCCCTTGTGAACAAGAGGCTCAAGAAAGGGGATCAGCTTGTCGCAGCTGAGCTGGTGCTGGCCGGGAAGAGAGGGAACGAGGATCATGTCGCCTTCGCCATCAGTGACGAAGATGGGGTAGATGAGCATAGACTACATGCATAGGTTAGATAGCTTGCACCTGCCGATGACTCAATTACATCACATACCTTGGTGAGCTGGCGCTCAGCCTGCCATGAGCGAGCCAGAGGGTGAAAGTATCCGCCATGAAGCTGGCTTGAGATATCGCCAGAGATGCTAACGCTGGTGGCAGTGGTGCTGGCGTAGGACATGGCACGTGAGACATGCGAGGCTCTGTCGTCGAGGGTTGAGACGGACGAGCGGGGGCCGGGAACTTGAGGGCGGCGAGCGCCATTGGGGTCGCGGAGGCTCAAATCTTGAACAAGGCTGGAGAAAGACATGATGGCGGGTGCGATTGATGATATTTCGTGAGTGAGGATGGTGGGTGAAGGTTGAAAAGTGAAGGTTTCAGCGTTAAGGAGTTGGCGGGCGAAAAGGTGGCCAAAATTCAGCTGGGGTCCCTGTGATAGCGGGACAGCTCGGAACGATGACGAGGGTTGGATCTGTTGCAAGAGGACAAGCGACGCAAAGAAGAAACCACACAAATCACAAACAACACAATGGGTATCTGATGAGTTGGAGGAGGAAGAGATGGGAGAGATTGATAGTTAAAAGGAAGGGGATGGCAAAAGATGATAAAGGGTCGGCGTCGGGAATTAGAATTGACATGGCAATTGCCAATGAGAGTGCCGCTATAACTGCGCCGTCAGCGATTTCCTTTTTGCGCATGTGCACACGGCATGATCGGTCAACCTCGGAAACTCCGTGACCCAACCAATCAGAAGACTCAATCGCCCACCGACTCCATCAGATCTACCAATCGTTATCGCTTGCCACTGAAAAATTTCCTCAACAGTCTTAGTTCAGCTGCGCCGGCGACTACCGGCCTCGCATCGAACCAGACGAGACCCTGAGACAGGACCTCGGAATTGGTCTCCATACCTAGATGCTGCTACAGAAGCTACAACAATAAATTTTACACCTTGTCATGAACTACGAACAAGCTTTGGTGTAAGCTCTACTACGACTGCTCCAACTTTTATGTCTCACTTTCAGTCATTGTCCTCCAAAGCTCACTAGAAGCCGTGGAAAACTGCCACCCCCGCAATGGAAGCCAATAACGGCCCCGGCTTTTCTAATTCTTTGGTGCCGTG
>JABEXW010000168.1:0-108903 GCA_013266185.1 Fusarium sarcochroum
ATATTATCTTTATACGTATTATGAATATTTTTATAAATATAGTAATATTATTTATAAACTTTAGCATAATTCTGTACGGACTTTGTGTACTTGGTGCTCCATCTTCGAGATCATTCCATGCATGGCACTGCCGTCACTGTCAGTGACGGTGACAGTGGCATTCACTGCAAACTAAACTAGGCGAACCACAACAGTTCTCTCGCGTCGCGTTTCTTAGACCCGTCATTTCAGAACATCTCTGGTTTTGCTCTTGATCTTCAAAAGAGCTTCCGTTGACACAAACCACAAGGCCCTCCAAGCTGGGGTTCTACTTTGCAATCTGATACCTCCCGACATCATTGTGCGACTATTGTTGGTATGTGGATATACGCCTTTCTTCTGTCTCTATTCCATTTTGCTTGTCTAACCTGATTCCTATTTGTTTCTAGTCCTTTCTTTCTTTGTCGCCATCATGCCGCACAATGCTCCAGATAACGATGTATCTGTGAACGATTACCACCTCAACGGGGAAGACTTTGAAGCAGAGGTCTTGAAACGGTATCCTACCTGGCGAAGAGAACAAGTCAAGAAAGTTCTGTCATCCTTTGAGAAGGCCAAGTCGGTCATGTCGCTCCAAGCCATCCAGGAGATTCACAAGTACCTAAGCACTGGGAGATGGATCAACGATGCATTCCACGCATGCAGGCATCCCGCATACATGCATCTCAGGGGTCAGAGGCCCCATGATTTCGAGAAGCAGCAGTTCTACTACCCTTACTTTCTTGTCGTGCAGGCAATATACCCACGCTCCGATGGCGTCGAGAAGATCGCTATAGGGTTGTCCCAACACTGGGGTATTCCATTCGACTGGACCGAACCCTGGTATCCTCGACTCGATGACCCTGCACGGGAGCATGCTCTCATCATGGGCCAGGGGCTAGATGTCAGTGAAATAACACGCAACTCCTCGTCCGCCTCCAACCCTTTGGCCACCGAGTCTTCATCCTCTTGTATTACCGTGTCCCGAAACCCCAAGACCGACGAAACACAACCCGAACCCCAGAATCAGCCAAACTCAGCCGACAATGGCAACACCCTCGGTGACTACAACAACAAGCTAGCCAGCATCCGAGCCGATTTCGATCAGCGTCTCACCGAGATCCAGAGCCAGCTGCAAGTCGACACCACCAGAAGTTAGGAAGAGTCTGAAGAGCGTCTGTCTGCGGTACGAGGTGATGCCGACAAGGCTCACTACCATGTCACCAAGGCCAAGGATCTTGCCAAAGAAGCCAATCAACTGGCCAAACAAGCCGACCATCATGCGACTGTCGCCCTCGAGGCTGTCGAGTCCCTTATGGAACGATTGAACGGAAATTCTAAGCAGCCCGCGTCTAACGACGCCAACAATGGACGGGCTAGTAAGCGGGCACGAAAGAACTAAGAGTTGAGAGGAAAGGGAGTAGTGATGCACTTCCGGCTGACCAAGTCTGGAAGTTACGTGAACTTTGGGGGGTTTAATTATACCAGAACACGATCTGACATAGGGATGTCACTCGCTACCGAGGAACAGGCATGTTGGATAATGGAAAGAGTCATGTATAACAAGATCAAGGTCACTATAACCTTGGACAAATAAAACGCGTGTTAGGAACAATGTATGTATCAAGAAGAGATGAGAGTGAGCCACCCGAAAATGGGGAAATATTGCCTGCATTGAGCCACAACTCGCGCGACTCTGAATCACTGACAGCATCTGGCCTCTGGATATTTAATCCTCTTCTCTTCCATCCTTTCATTCTCTCTTCTTCTTTCCACATCATCATTGATTGAGCAGCGCTCTGGAGGCGCTTTTCTCCCCTTTTCTCGAGTCGGCACAGCTTCGCGATATCTAGAGTGTGGTACGGAAGAGTGCCTGTCTCCTCGGCACCTTTGCCATTTATTTGTTTTGTGCTCTGAACTTACTAACCCTGTTCTCATTCTAGGGACTTGTTCGATATCGCTACACACCACGTCTACTCCTCAAGTTTTGAGGCCCAGCTTCTTCCCACGAGGTCGAAAGTTTGAGCTCAGTCTCGGCCCCTAGACTGACGTCGTCAATCTTGGCTTCAGCTTGTGATCCACCACGGCCGACTCCAACAGAGCTTTCGCCGGTCCAGAAGCTGGAAATTCTTACTACGACTACGACAAGGATCTACTTGCCACAGCCATTACCTCAAAATCATCTTCGAACATTCTTTAGCACCCCTCATATTGATCATTCTGGATCGTAAAATGGACTCTGAAGACCCTTCGGCGAATTCCGGCGCCCTTGTCCTGAAGACAGAAGAGCCTGAGCATCAAACCGAAGATGTTGGAGCCAGAAACAGACTGACCGTCGCCACGGGGCGTGTCATGAATGCTTTCCAGATAGTCAAGGGGCGTATGGACCCAGAAGCGGTGGAAGAAACTCGGCAGTACTTGGCAGATCTCAAATGGGTGAAAGATTGCGTGAACCCAAGCTCGCATCCTTGCTACAAGAAGATTAAGCGCAGGGGGACTGCTGGCTCGCCTGAAAACTACTACTATCCTCATTTGCTCGTGCTTCAAGCCATTTGGCCTGAGAATCGAACTGTCAGATTGGTGGCTACTGCGTTTGGAAAGTACTGGGATAACGCTGATATGAAGAATGGCCCGGCGTTTTATCCCATCCTCAACGACAAAGACCGTGAACTCAGCCTTTTCCGCGGCG
This sequence comes from Fusarium sarcochroum, assembly GCA_013266185.1. Classification (NCBI taxonomy): domain Eukaryota; kingdom Fungi; phylum Ascomycota; class Sordariomycetes; order Hypocreales; family Nectriaceae; genus Fusarium; species Fusarium sarcochroum. Next base: position 2,708 of record JABEXW010000168.1, read on the forward strand.
AGGTGTTAGATATCGGTATCCAATCGGGAGAGTATGACCCCGATCGTGACCCGGACTATCGGCCAAGGAACAAGGGCCCTGCACCAGCATACTTCGATGATGAATCCGAAGATGACGAAGAAGTCGACATTGATCAGGAAGAAGAAGAGGACGGTGACGCTGGTGATGGCGATGAAGGAGAAGCCACCGACAATGACCCGATGGACAGCGAGGGTAAAATCAACGACAAAGATGAGAATGCGTTCGACAGGGTTGCCGAAGATCTCAGAGCGCGGCTCCAAAGTGTCGAGGAGAAGAAGCGAAAGATGCAGGAATGGAAAAGCGACTACTGGAAGACAAAGTCTCAGAACTACGAGAAGAGCTCGGAGGAACACAAGAAGAAGTCTGAGGACGACAAGGCAAAGGCTGAGCGCTACGCAAAGATAGCGAGTGAGTACGCCAAGAGACGCGACAAAACTTCAGCTGTGTCTAACAGCATTCCTTCCGCTTCGGTAGACGAAGAGTCTGGCGATGGACCCCCTGCGAAGCGCGCGCGGAACGATGAGTCGGTTGCCACAGAGGAGACGGCGTAGATAAAGCATGGGATGTTTTGCTTTCGTATTTAAGGACATTTCAGGAGGATATTGCAGTTCTTGGGGGACTTTGTTTGTCCATACTTGATATTTCATTCGCCGTTAGTATGGGGGTCTTTTTTTGGGGCGTTTGGACGACTACCGGGTTACTATGAGAAATGGCAATAGATGATAGTAATAATGACAATGGCTAGCATGAAAATCGAATTTGAGAGGATTGCAGAATATTCCTACTGGGAATAAATGCAGGCGAGGATGGGTTTCTTTGATCAGAATTTTGTGAGAACTCAGTGCAAGGCGTACCTTGTCATATACCAAACAATCTTTGACATCCGCCAGTTTGCTCATTTGTCACTAAAAGAAATGTCTTGAATGCAAACCGATCACTTCAAGGTACTAATAACATGAGTTTAGACTATGATCCTGGCAAACGTCTTCCTAGAGGCAGTTCCCCATGAGCATGAGCATCTCCTGTACCTACATGCAAATTGCACAGTAAATCAGGAGAATGAACATAAATCTTCAAACTCAACTTTTCTCACTATCGGGAGTATCTTATACTCTGCTAAATCTAGCCATGGGATAGTAAATCACAGCCCAGCTTCGGTTCAGGTGAGCTATGCTTGGTAACCCCTGAGAATAAGAGATTTCAAGACGTTTGAGCCAGATCAGAACAAATTCGCACTCTTGCGCCCCAAAATACCAAAAGCCGCCAACCCTCATCTAAAAACAAATCTCCTGCATCTATCTCAACATCCACCTCAGGGTGCCTCAAAACCTCGCCTTCGCACCAACAAAAAAGTTTGCCAGACCCTGAAAAACATCTGTAAGTGTTCTCTCGATTATTTTGCATATCGCAATTACTTTTTTCCCCTGATAATCTCATTATTGAGCTCATGTTTGAGCGTTCTTTATTCTCGATTCGGAGTTGCCCTCTCACCGTCCATGTGTTTCCTTTTGCACTGCTTGCTGGTTTCCTCTGTCGCTCACTCGAAGTCTATTCATTCCTAACATTATCATCTACGATAGCATCTAGATACATTCCTACGGTTTGCTTTATCCTGGCAAGGCTTGATGCCAAGCCAGCACTTCGAAAGCACAGAGCGATATTGATTGCGACGCCAAATCCGACAGACGATTACTTGGCGCAAAGGGGAACATGACCTCACACCAAGACAATCAACGATATTGCTTAGGTCCTCCTCTCTACAATGCTTGTACGCGGAAATATCACTGCCGGCACGGTGTTGAACAGGTATGACTTTCAAGGTGCTATACTTAGGGAAAGGCCACAAAAAGCAAAGATTCGAGAGCAGTCGGTGATCAACGTCCTCAATTACTTCAAAGCTGTGCGACCAAATATGTCACACACGACGATAAAGGAGACACTTCGCTATCTCAACGACGACTCCTGGGTCGACTTTGTGACACAGCCTGGCTTTCATGAAGTCCTTAGGAATGTGAATGGAGTTGGGGTTCCCAACTCCCTCGCGCTGTATTACCCTGAGTTGATCATCATACATGCGACTTTCCCGAACGACACAAGAGTTCACCAACTGATCGATGTGTGTTCGAAACATTGGGGTTTTGAATTTTCTTTGGATGGGCCAAGTTACCCATCCGGGCTCGACGCCGACACCGAGTACTGCCTTTTTCGTGGCGGATACCTAGACAACCAGTCCCAGAAGATCAAAAGAGAGAACTCGACAGCATCGGAAACAAAAGATAATGTTTCCCAAAACAAGATGCTAGACTCAGCGGTACCCAAGGAAACAAAGAACTTGTCAGACAAGGCCAGAGTCGTGGAGACAGAGGCGTCCACGGGAAACAAGGCAATGGATGCCTTTGATGCAAGTGCAGTCACTTCGAAGGAGCCCTACGAGTTGCTCTCGCCAAAGTCGGGCTACCAAGTCGACGACGAGAGAAATGAAGACGCTGTTATCGACCACGACGAGCGCGTGCGAAACCTTGAGGCGCAACTTGAGCAGGCCAAGAAAGATCGGGACCAACACCGAGCCGAGAGGGCGGCGTACCACAGACAAAAGGCCAATGCTTTTAAGAGGATATTCGATTTCCATGAGAAAAAGGCCCAGGAGTATTCGACAGGGGCCGATGAGCAGTCGCCTACGTCTGGAGGCAAGTCCTCCCAGCTCTATCATGAACGGCCTGAGAAGCGACAACGACAGACCTGATTGAGGCCGGAATGTCCTATGATGATGGCGGATCGGCGACAGCCGAAGGAGAGTGGTGCATCTCTGGGTAGACGTGGTAGAACGAGGCGTGGTATTCTATTACAGAGTCAAACTTGATATTGGAAGGGTTTCGTTGCTATTACGCATTGCTGGGTTTGACAGATGAGAGGTCAGATTAAGTGCTCGTTTATGGGATCGGTTTTGCTCGGATGGTAAATAAATGATGGTAACGCGGCCGAGATCGAGGGGTTGACAGATATTGCTTTACTATTTGCTACCTTAAACTTGTCTCCTACTCGCTCAAATGTGATGACAGAAGACCAGTAGGCTTGAAGTTAGCAATGTATCAGATAACTGGACATTATCAATCTCGCAGTTAGTTAACTCATTCAAGGGGTTGCAAGCGGAAGAACGCAGGCTTGACAGTGGAAGTTGATATTAGTACAGCTTCGATAGTATACGAGCAAGGTCGTTCAAGTTGCGATAGCGGTGATAGCTGGAGCCAGGTTGAATCCCATAAAAGCGTGAGGAAGAGAGGAAATAAGGAATACTCAGATCCAAGACTACACAAGGCTGTAACGTCGAAGGCGGATTCCAGGGTAGTACTGAGATGGACATACGAATCCTCCCATTTGCTGAGATGTATTACCGTTGAACATTGTCGCATGACACGAGGTTACAGTCAGCGCTATGCATCAACGGTCCGACAAGACAAGCTGATGGTGTTTTAGAAGCTCATCAATACCCTATCACTCAACATTAGACATGCCCTATTCGTCCATCTCTCTCCAACGGTCAGTCGCATCATCCCCAGGTTGGGGACGCTAGGCCCGACTCCATAATACCGCCGACTTCACTTAGACAATTGTCTCAAACATGAGAAACCGTCGTATCACACGTGCCGAATACCCTTGAACCGCGAAAAGGATTTGACTGTCGATGCCGATATCCGTTGAGAAAAAGATCAAACGGTGCAGTTTTCGGTCTTTCCGTATAATTAGGCCTGCGCTAAACTAGGATCAGGGCGGTTGCCGGACCGACAACTGTGGCATTTGGTGGGCAGGTCTGGGGTTTTGAGTTTGGGGATATTGACGATCATTAACTGACAGAATGGTCTCGTTCTCGCCAAGATGCGGGGTGATGGCCCCATGGTTTGGGTACCTGGGCAGGCGGTCCGGTAAATAATCGACACTTTACCTAACTTTAGGATAAGTTATCAATAATAACTAGAGCATATTTTAGGGTAAAGATTGACTAAAGTGCCTAATTTATTTTATCACCTCCTAGCTAAAGTTAGGTAAAGCATCGATTATTTACCGACCCACCTGCTGGGGAATTGAGGGATGGAGACGCAAGTATTGCAAAGGCCTCGACCGTCGTAGATTTGACCTGTTCATTTTGGATTACGCCGCTGATCATTTCGATCGAGTTGGAGGAGAACTGCGTATGAAGTCTCGGAGGCCATGAGGATGAAACATTTGACTTCAAGACCAAATAATACTACCATATTACTGGAGTGAGACTCACATCTTAATTCACTATCTAGTATTCAGAAGCTGATTTATTTGCTATTAAATATAACTGTGTACTCATGAGAACAGACATGTTTTGTGCCTCGTACGCAGATGGTTGAATCACCGGCATAACAAGGTTAAGGTTAGCGCCATGGATAAGGGTTTCTTCATCTCCAATAACAGGTGGTACATCGGCTTCTCAGCCTCATGCCGCCGCATTGCGTGATGGTGTAGGTGACGATGTACTTGGGTAGGGCAAGCATCGACGCTATTCTTCAAAATCAGCTGTCTGTATGGATTGAGGAAATCAGAACATCAGCAAATTTTACCAGCTTTTCTACCTAAACTAAGAGGGAAATTTCCCATAATCCAGGATAATTCTCATGATACGACAGGATCTTTAGGATAGGTCATAAAAACTTGGTCTTCAGCCAGTAAATATTGACCTCAACTTATGATGATCTGTCAGTATCATGGCATTTCCTTTACATCGAAGGTACCCAGGATGTTGGTTGAGGCCAACATTGAAGAGTATGAGACGCTCCCACAAAAGGGCCGAAATGGTCGTGGCTCTTGCGCGCGCTATAATGGAACGCCTCCGGATCATTTTGGGGTAAGCATTCATGGATGTCATTGTGAATTGGTTGCTTGCTGTCCTACAAGAAGAGAAGAGGTCAAATGTCATCAAGAGATGGACTACAGTAGCATAGTACAGTATCTGGTAAAAAGAGCTGTCCTTCTTTTCGAGCTACTCCATTGAGCTCATTGCCGTGGCAAAAATGTTCACTATTACGTTGGTAGAGTTGTGAGCATAAACTAGATAGACTTACCCAAAGAGGTAATGGCCAACTCGGCATGTGCGTCGCCGAGCCGGCCTGGCCCGGGTCTTGGCTCCGGGGAGGATCCACTCTCACCCCGGCAATCGCATCTCTCTCCAAATGCTAGCAGCTAAATGTGGAGTATCATTTCACATCGAGGGACTGCAAGACCTGGGGAAGCGGAGTTTCTTGGGGGGGATTTGTTTCACCTGTAAAGCGTCTACATAGTAATCGTGTAAAATGTGTTGGAAAAAGAGAGGCAGTTCAGCCAAACATTCAACGGCCAGAAACATACGTAGGTGTCTTGAGCTTGTAAACACTCTAATTGTTCATCACCTCTCAGCTTTCCCCAATGTCATACCGCAAGCTCAAAACCGAACGACAAACAGAGCGCCACTATCTACCCGTTCCTTTAGTCTACCACCATCGTCGGGCAATATGCGGCGAGGCGTCAATGGCCGACATCGTCAAGTCCGCTGGGATCATCCTCTCACAGTGACGACATGGGTCTTCCTGGCTTGCAACCCCCCGAGATTCTTGTTGATCCAATGACCACATGACCTCCCCCTCTCCATGCCCCAAACCCAATTCAACCTCATGCCCTAGTGGCGACCCCAGCTTCTCCCACTAACTAGCCCCTAGCTTACCATCGTGAGGTGAGTGTGGCATGGAGCGGCTGCTCCGCATCTGAAGCTCTCTCCCCTAATCGGCCAAGCCGTCCAAGCTAAGGAGCTCCTTGGATCACAGTAGCTGGGGAAGCATCCACTTCCTTGCTGCGCGAGAGAGCTTGTTAGCACAAACCGTTTGACTTACAGCTGATCTTTGCTCGATCGGCCTTGATCGTGTTTGTGTTTAAAAGGAGGCAATCTCCCCCGCTTTCAATCAGACTTTATTCCAGATCATCTCGCATATAAAGCATCGCAGGGCTTTGCTTTCTCTTTACACACGCATACACGTTCCAACTCTCAAGTACCATCCGTTTTGGGAACACAGACCATCACGATGAATGCTATTCGAAAGGCCTCCATTAGCAAGCCCGAGGAGGCTGGCAAGGCCTGGCCTGCCATCGCCATCGGCCTCTTCGTCGCCTTCGGTGGTGTTCTCTATGGGTATGTCACATTCTTACCTTGAAGCTATCACAAGCTGACCATTGTCGTCTATAGTTACGATACTGGTACAATTGCCGGCATTCTTGCCATGCCATACTGGCAGCGCCTATTCAGCACCGGCCACACAGATGCCAAGGGCAACCCCATCATCACAACAGCAGAGGAATCAGGCATCGTTTCCATTCTCTCTGCCGGTACCTTCTTTGGTGCTCTGTCGTCTCCCTTCATGACAGATCATATCGGTCGTCGCCCCGGTTTGATGATCGCTACTTGGGTTTTCAACCTTGGCGTGGCTCTTCAGGTGGCCGCTACTTCTATTCCTCTGTTCATGGCTGGTCGATTCTTTGCTGGTTTCGGTGTTGGTCAAATCTCCGCTATCAGTAAGTCTCACACCCAACGCGCAACAACACAACCCTAGAGTCTAACATCGCCTAGTTCCCCTCTACCAGTCCGAGACAGCCCCCAAGTGGATTCGAGGTGCCATCGTCGGAGCGTACCAATGGGCCATTACAATCGGTCTATTGCTTGCTGCCATTGTTAATAACGCTACTGGCAAGCGTAATAACACCGGATCTTACCGCATTCCTGTCGCCGTCCAGTTCGCCTACTCCCTCTTCCTCTTCGGCGGCATGTGCATCCTTCCTGAGACTCCTCGATTCCTGATCAAGAAGGGCCGACACGACCAGGCTGCTCGATCTCTTGCCAAGATCCGTCGGCTTCATCCTGAACATCCCGCCATTCATGCTGAGCTTACCGAGGTCAAGGCGAACCACGACTACGAAACAAGCCTCGGAAAGGCCTCATACCTTGATTGCTTCAGACCACCTATTCTGAAGCGCCAGTTCACAGGTTGCGCACTGCAGGCTCTTCAGCAACTGACTGGCATCAACTTCATCGTATGTATAATCTTTAAAAACCCCGTTGTGCTCAGAATCGACTAACAAGCTTCTAGTTCTACTACGGAACCAAGTACTTCCAAAATTCGGGTATTTCCAGCGGTTTCACCATTTCTATGATCACGTCAGCTATCAACGTTGCTTCCACTCTTCCTGGATTATACGCTATCGATAAATGGGGTCGCCGACCTCTTCTGCTCTGGGGTGCTATTGGCATGTGTGTCTCCCAGTTTATCGTGGCCATGTCTGGTACCTTCTCCACAGGCCAGCGCGATGACGGAACCATCACTGTCAAGAACCTTGCGGGGCAAAAGGCTGCTGTTTCTTTTGTGTGTATCTATATCTTCTTCTTCGCCTCTACCTGGGGTCCCCTGGCTTGGGTCGTCACTGGCGAGATCTTCCCTCTTAAGACCCGTGCCAAGTCTCTCAGTATGACTACTGCGACTAACTGGCTCTTCAACTGGGCTATTGGTAAGTTAATTCACGCTACCACTCATGTTTGATCTTTGCTAACCCGACATAGCCTACTCCACTCCCTACCTCGTCGACTACGGCTCCGGCAAGGCCAACCTTCAATCCAAGATCTTCTTCATCTGGTTCGGCTGCTGTTTCGTATGCATTGCATTCGTCTACTTCTTCATCTACGAGACCAAGGGTCTCTCCCTTGAAGAGGTTGATCAGCTCTACGACGAAGTCACCGTGGCAAGCAAGTCCAAGTACTGGAGACCCACTGAGTCTTGGGAGCACCGTCAGAGCGTTTCTGGGCCTGGTGGCAAGGTGCTTGGAGGGGAGCAAGGACAGGTATCCCACAACGAGAAGGATGAGGTTTAAAGGACAGATTGAAGCGTTGCATACCTGTCTGTATGAGGAGCCTGATGAGGAAATTACCGGATTTGGAAGTTCTGGAGGCCGGTGCTCCATATTTTAAGCGGCCCGGTACGGCCCCACATCGGCCGGAGGTTTACGATTAACAGACGAAATAGCCTATGTACAATATATTATGAGTTAATTATTCATCTACGTTGTTAAAGTGAAAACGTACTGTCATATGGCAAGAATTGGTGACTATTTGCGTATTTTATTCCACATATTTGAGACAATTGCTCTTAAGATAAGAGAGCCAGACACAAGTACGAACCAAGATTCCACAAGCAACAGTTCCGCTGAAAAGAAAGCCATGCTTGCCAATAAATGGGCGTTTTTCCTTCGTTGTCATGAATTTTTCTGCCCCAGTTGTGGTGATCATTCTTCTCGAAATCTTGCAGCAACTTTCCGATCGGAGGCACGGCCTCTTCGATATGGACAACGACTCGACTTTCCAATCTTACATGATCCGCATGGCACCGGCGATTATTTCTTTTGCCATCGCCAACATGTTCAACTGCCTCCCTGAACGTAACCTGGTCAGCCGATGTCCTTGACGATGGAGAGGCGGCAACGAGATTGAACATTGTTCGTTATGGCCCAATAAACCCAAGACAGACACAGCATGCCCATCAGTTGGTATCTTGTTCGGACAATTCAATCTCACCAGTAACGATACATCAGATTGGAACATGACAGCTTTGCTATGCTCGCAAAACATTGAGTAAGTGCCTATGACTGTTACCTATACAGGCGATCCGTCCTTGGAACAACTCGCTCAAGAAAGCCCACCACGTTTAGATTCAGATGAGGCATGGTATTGGCGAAATTATGCACAGACCTTGGGCTTGAATCCTTTCTCCAAGCTGGTTTAGTTCCTTTGAAGGAAACGGAAATGAAACCGATGTTTTTAGCCCCTTCTTCAACCACCTAGTCATAGGGCCGAACAGACGATCAAGAAAAGACCTCATTACCCATCAAAACGCCGGGAACCTAATTGATGCTGTGGCTCAAGACTATACTGAGTACATGAAGACCGTCATTGATCTCAACTTTCGGGTAGAGGCCAATAGCAAGCAAGGCGATGTCATCAGTGGTTCAGGAGAAGCCTCCAAGTCATCATCAGCCACGACCAAGATAACCTGTATATTATCGACAGATCCCACGCGTTTTACTATCAACCCAGCTTCCAAATTAATACTCCAAGCTTGCTAGATACCAAGTTACATCCTTATCAAGTTAGACGGAACTCTCACACGAAACCCATGAGCTTTTATCGAGTAAATCCTAACTAAGTCTTCGTTCAATACACTGACATTACGGTTTGTTATGTGGAATTATCAGAGGTTGGTCATAAGTGGAGCTGAAGATGGAATCAGGGTGGTCCAGTAAATGATCGATACTTTACCTAACTTTAGGATAAGTTACTATAATAACTAGAGCATATTTTAGGGTAAAGATTAACTAAAATACCTATATTATTTTATTACCTCTTACCTAAAGTTAGGTAAAGTGTCGATTATTCACTGACCCGCCTGAGAATCAAGAAAAGACGCCACATCAGCGCCACATTGCCGGGTGGCGCGGAGCCGAAATTATGCTGCCTGCAAGAAAACTTCAACGGGATACAGTAGTTTATTTTAAGATACCTAGGTATGAAATTAGAAAAGTGTAATTAGAACATAGTAGAGAATTGAGGAAATTTTATGATGATATGTGTATAGCTTTTGTTATATCTTATAGAAACATATTATAATCGATAGCCAGGTGACTGGCTCTTTAACTGAGTGGGTGGCTAGAAAATGCCCCGCCTTCCCCAGGCAACTTAAGAGCTCCCAGTGACGTGGGCTACCGCCTATCACTCAGGTACCTAAAGCTTGCATCTCCAATGATGATTCTTTAACTCAAGCTTTTGATTCCACATCAACGCCTACAAAGCACCTTTCTTTTCTTCTTTCTAATTTCTTCTGCTCTTTGATCAAAAATAGAGAGAAACACTCTCAAATCGTCCGTCATGGCTTGCCCGCATCTCGACTTGATCGGTACGTGAACTTCAAAAATCAACCCCGCCATTTGATCTGCCGCCACTCGTGATAGCTGCGACAAGCTTCTGGATCGGCTTCACTTCAACATTTCGCAAACTGACTTGTATTTAGGGCTGACACCCCCTAACCCTTCCCAGTCTGTCTATCGCGAAGACTGTACCCAATGTTTCGACTCGATCGTAAGACCTTCCTGCTTGCTGGGCTCTTGGCTCTAGAAGTCATCGGCACATCAGTTTGCTGACCTCAAACTTCACGACAGGATGACCCCGATGGCCTCGATGTCTGTCTCCAGTGCTTTAATGGAGGCTGTGCTGGCGATCGTAACCATGATAGGCTTCACTATGCGCTGACCCAGCACCCTCTCGCCCTCAACATCCGCCGCTCGAGAAAGGTTGTCGAACGAGATGAACCCCCCGCCAAGATGTCGAAGCTGGCTATCGCTGCTGAGACCGAGGAAGACCGATACGATACTGCGCTGGCTGTGAAGTGCCTCGACTGTAACACCGAGCTCGACCGAACGAACCCCAAGCTCGCACCCATGATCGACGGGATTCTCAAGGCCAACACGTTCTCTCGGAAGGAAGAGGTAAAGGCTTGGGAACAAGAGCTGACCAGCTGTGAGCATATCCTGATGCTTCAGCAAGCGCCCTCCAAGAAGATCGAGCAGAATGATCTGAGCCACTGCTACGCTTGCGACTTGCCCGAAAACCTTTGGCTGTGCATCGAGTGTGGCAACCTCGGATGTGGTCGTAAGCAGATGGGTGGCGTCGACGGAAACTCCCATGCTCTCGCCCACGCCAACGAATCTGGTCACGGCGTCGCTGTCAAGCTTGGATCGATCACCCCCGAAGGTACTGCCGATATTTACTGCTACAAGTGTGATGACGAGCGCGTCGACGACAACCTGGGTGAGCACCTGAACCACTGGGGCATCGTGCTTGCAGAGCGCCAAAAGACCGAGAAGAGTTTGACCGAGATGCAAATCGAACAGAATCTCAAGTGGGACTTTAGTATGACGACCGAAGATGGAAGGGAGCTCAAGCCTCTGTTTGGGCCTGGTCTTACTGGTCTAAAGAACCTTGGCAACAGCTGTTACCTTGCTAGCATCATTCAATGCTTGTTTGACATGCCTTCGTTCCAGGAGAGATACTTCAGACCTGGCGACGATCTTCCCATTGTTCAGGACCCTGCTTCCGACCTCGAGACTCAGCTACGAAAGACAGCTGATGGACTTTTATCTGGACGATACTCCAAGCCCGATGCAGATGTCGCTGGAGAGGGAATCACACACCAAAAGGGTCTGGCACCAGCCATGCTCAAGCATCTCATTGGTCGAGGGCACGAAGAGTTCTCTACAATGCGACAGCAGGACGCATTGGAGTTGCTCCAGCATCTGTTCAAGCTCGTTACTAGATCCACCCATCCCGATGGAAAGGATCCTACACAGCCGTTCCGCTTCGTTCTCGAGCAAAGGCTTCAGTGCTTGGGCTGCCACAAGGTGAAGTACAGCAGCAATGAGCAGGATAACATTTTCATCGATGTTCCCCTGGAGAAACTTGCTCGTCAAGAGGGATCGGATGGTCCAGACACTTACAAGCCTGTGTCCCTCAAACAGTGCCTCGACAACTTTACAGCGGCCGAGAAGGTTGAACTGACATGCTCTGCCTGTGGAAGCAAGGATGGCTTTTCCAAGCGCTCACTGTTCAAGACGTTCCCCGATACCCTGGTTGTCAACGCGCGAAAGATGACCGTTGTCAACTGGGTTCCGGTCAAGGTAGATGTCCCGGTTCTTGTGCCCGACGACCCCTTTGACCTGGACGCATACCTTTCTAAGGGACTGCAGTCCGGAGAAGAGCAACTTCCAGATGAGCCCGAGGCCAAGGCACCCGCCTTCGAGCCTGACGCTGGCGCTCTCGCCCAACTTGAGGGCATGGGCTTTCCTCGAAACCGCTGTGAGCGTGCGCTTCACGCGACTGGCAACTCCGACGCAAATGCCGCGATGGAATGGTTGTTTGGACACATGGAGGATCCCGACATCGACGCTCCTCTTGATTTGAGTGGTCAAACTGGCGGAGGTAACACAGCCGACCCCGAGAAGATCGAGATGCTTGGGGCGATGGGTTTCGGCGCTCCACAAGCCAAGAAGGCTCTGAAGGAGACCGGTGGCGACGTTGAGCGCGCTGTCGAGTGGCTCTTCAGTCACCCCGATGATCAGGGAACCTTTGACGATGACGTTCCTGCTGAAGGAGCTGCATCTTCCTCAAAGGAGCCAGCAGGAAGTGCTGATCTGCCAGCGACCTTCCAACTCAGATCGATCGTGTGCCACAAAGGCACAAGCATCCATGCAGGGTAAGAACACCTTAATGCGATTAAACAATGCAACTTTGCTAACTCGTTCTAGACATTACGTTGCCTTTATCCGCAAGGCTCTGGGAGATGGCAATGCCTCGACCTGGGTACTGTTCAACGATGAGAAGGTGGTGGAGGCACATGATGTTGATGAGATGCGCAAGTTTGCGTACGTGTACTTTTTCAAGCGAGTCTAGTCGAAGACACCGGCGAAATGGCACTGGGCGAGGCGTAGATGGCTTTGGTGATGGGTTGGGCTGCATCGGATGGTGAATGGCGTGAGGTTGATGAAGAGAAGAGGGCGGTCATGATTTATGCCGTCACATTTGCGAGATTAGAAAGCTAGCATAGCAGATGACATACATCATGCGAAATTGGCTGGGATATTATGCATGGGATTAGATAACAAGATATCCTGATACGTATCGTACAAATCCATCATGGTCGTTGAATATTGAATATGGACAAAGTCCCCAAGGCGCCTTGTAACGCCCTTCAGGATATGTGATTCCTGATATATGCCGAAAACCATCAAAAGCAAACCATCCCTCTCTTATCCTCCGCTCTGCGCTCCAGAGGTCACTCAGGCTAATCCGAAAACCGATAGCTGACCAAGGTATCGACTTTGTGGTTCGCCGTGCTGAATCCTCTCAGCTGCACCTTTTCTCCGTTCTCGATCTCCTTGGCATCCGAGTCGCCCCATTCGACGGGCACCTCGCTGTCGGCGTTGGCATAGACGAGCACGTTGAAGGTGCAGTCGCCGTTGAGCTGGGGGAGAAAAGTGACAGACGCGGTAATCTGGCGGAAAATGGCGGCGATTTCGGACTGGATCTCGGCCTCTGTCTTTTCGGGGGCTGCGGACGAGGCGCCCGCGGCCGCGGCGTTTTCTTGGTCTTTGGAGGAGGATTTGGAGGACTTGGATTTCTTGACGGGCGCAAAGATTTGGACCTGAATGATTGTCAGATATGCCAAAGATGGGGAGGGAGTGGAGGGGCGCATACGTCAAATTGCCATCGCTCGACGTGTTCGCCTGTGTCTTTATCTGTAATGACAATGACGAGCTTAGAGATCTTGCCGCCGACCATCCACTTGTCGAGCTGGGACATGATCTTTTTGATGTAGGCCTTTACTTGGTCATCGGCCGAGACTTTGTAATGTTAGCCAACGGTATCGACGAAGGGTCGCCGGTAGGAGTCGTAAGTTTACCTAACATGTTGAGGCCATATTTCTTGACGCTGGGTACTGTTAGTCGGTGGTCGAATTAGAGAACTGGAGGGACGTACACTGTAAAGTCTTCGGCTGGGTAGACTCCTCGTTGAAAGCTGGAAACATGTCAATAAGCGACCAAGCGCGAGTTGGGGAAGCTCTTCGTACAGAATTGTGTGGATAGAGTATTGGAACTGCATTAAACTCAACCGTTAGCAAACTCTCACCCATGTAGGAAATTAGCTTGCAGACGTACGAATTCAGCAACCAGGCGAGAGCTGCCCTTGAGGGAGAGCTTGTGGACCTTGGACTTATCCTTGTCCTTGCTCTTGGAAGCTTCTTTTGACGACATTCCAGCGGTACGGGGGGGATTAATGGCGACGGAAGGGTATCTTGCGACGATGATGGCGGGTTAAGATTTGGAGGTGGATGGTTTTGTTTACTTGCGGTTGCGGGGTGGAAGGGGTCCAAGGTCTGTGCGGCGGGGTTCACCGAGCTCACCGAGCTTCACCGTGTTTAACAGGAATACCTATTTGAATGATTGTAGCTACAATTTCTTGACAGTTTGACAATTTATGACCATCGTGTAACGTAAACTCCTGGAGGCCATTGTGGTTCTTGAGCCTCCTGCGACCAATTCGCGTAATTGTATGCGTTCCCTTGCTCATAGGGGTTATACCCATATGGATTGTATCCGTATGGATTATGTACATACGGACTATACCCTTGATAAAACTGTGCAATATCGACCATTTCGTTACTCGATGACGAGCTTGAATCAGAGGGGGTTGACTCTTCTTCTGTTCCTTCTGATGCTTCATTGACACCACTGGCATATATTGCCCAAGATCGCAGAAATATACCAATGGTGAGCAGAAATGGTAGCAACTGTGTGATAGTAGCAAAGTCGTAGACTCCTTGGACGTGATTCCACTGAATGGGAAGTTCAATGGCCAACACCAAAAGCGTAAAGATTATGAATCCGGATAAAATGCGCAGCTTTCTGAGACGCCGGATGTTTCTCGCCCTGTACATTTTTAGGACTTTTAGATTGATGGGAAGACTCTCTTACCTGTTCCTGCTCTGCCGAGAACCCGATGAAGTTACCGGTGTGCAGCAAGAGTTCAAGAAGATGAATCCCCCAATACTAACCAGTACTCCGATATAGAATACTGCGCCGACAATGACATATGCCCTATTTTCAAGGCTCACTTTTCCCAGCATAAACACGACATCGCGACAGTCACGTTCGAGATGTGGTAGGAACACCGTATAGTACCATGTTCCCATCGACACATTGGCCGTAAGAATCGTAAGTGTAACAAGGTAATAGAGAGTTCCGTGGACTTCTTTCGTGAGTAGGAGAGGGTCTAGATGTGGTTGACATCTGGTGAGTACACGCCAGACGTACAATGGCATGAGGAATAAGAAGAGTCCCATCGCAAGCAGAAGTAGAAAGTAGATTTCGAGGGGTTGAAGCTTTCTATAAGCTACGCCAATGACGAGAGATATTGACGCTGTCGCAGAGGAAAAGACGCCAATGTAGCGCAAATCTGAGAGGTCATCCTCTGAGATGTACTCCATGATAAGGGTACCAAGCCATTGTGTGTAGAATGCGGCGCGGATACCGATGCCATATATATCAGGACGACCTGTGAGAGAGCAAAGATCTTCACTTGGCGCATTCATGAGATGCAATATCAACAGTAGCAACAAAAGACGAATCCGAAACATGGACAGAAGCACGATTCCATCGCAACTGGGGTTTGGCGTACACTTTGTATGCCATTTGCCGCGTCGTGAACAGGCTTAAATCTTCCGCACAGCATAAACATGCAAAGCATAAGATAAACATACGAATTGCAGCTTCCACAACCGGCGGGCCGAAGCGATCATGGAGCAGTCCAACACCAGAAGCTAAGGCGCGAGGCGTACAAGAACTGCTATCTCACTCGCCTCTAAGGCCAATGCCCGCCTCAGATAATCCTTCCAATTACGAAGATCAAACATAGACCAATGCAGCTTAAGTTCGGCGGTCTCCTATATCGCCCGGTAAGTGAGGCGTCCTGGGAACACTATCCCAACTTGACAGAGCCGAACGGCAAGTTGCATCTTGAAAGCCCTTGTGACAGTTCTGCAGGTATGACACCTGCCTCCTTCGGGTGCCGGCTTACAGTGAAGCCTACACGATCGTTACGCATCAGAGAGCCTAGGAACTGTAGTTCGTCGTTTAAGGAGTTGCTGCTAGATTCAAGACACAACATGGCACACGTGTCGCCGACTGCTTGAATTGTGAACCCAACTCGGTCGCAACATAAGCCAAGCATTATAAACGTAGAGCTACTAGCTCCTGATGACAGCATTGAAGAGTCCATGAGACCTTATCAGGTGAATGAAAGTCCATTGAGATAGGTATGGTTGATCTCAGGGTCCTCTCAGATAAAGGGAGCGGAGTACGTACCCGCCTCCATCGCGGGGACGGCGGAAGGTGGGTCCAAACTCGAAGGCGACCGGTTTTGTCTTATCGATAAGAGACTTTTTTTCTGCCATCCATTAGAAACATCCCACCCATTTTTACGTCGCAAATTGTTCCCCAGCCATTCTGCGATACCCTCGACCGCCTTTCGGACAAGTTTCCCCCGATCGTTTGAATACACGCAATCTTTCACAATGGCCGCTACAAAGCATCTTCTCGCTGATAGCGAGGAGGTCGCCGTTGACCGACCCTCCAAGAAGACCAAGGTCACCGACGTTGACGAGAAGGCTCGCTTGAAGAAGGAGAAGAAGGAGCGCAAGGAGAAGAAGAAGGATAAGAAGCGCAAGACTGAGGAGGAGGTTGAGCCCAGCGCTGAGAAGGCTGACGACTCTGACGCTGAGCGTACTGCTGAGAAGGAGCGCAAGAAGGCTAAGAAGGAAAAGAAGAGGGAGAAGAAGGCTAAGGCCGCTGAGGTTGAGGAGCCTGCTGAGGTCGCCGAGGTCTCTGAGGAGGCGCCCAAGGAGAAGAAGTCCAAGAAGGACAAGAAGGCTAAGACTGCCTCTGCTCCCGCTGACGGTGAGGCTTCCTCCAGTGGTCCCTACGTCCAGACCATCAGCCTCTCCAACGTTCCCCAAGCCGAAATCGATGCCTTCCTCTCCACAAACCAGATCACCGTCACCGACCCCAAGACCAAGACCGTTACTCTCCGCCCTATCCTGGAGTTCCACCAACTTCCCGCTACAAACCTCCTCGAGAAGAAGCCCTCGCCCTTTGCCAACTACAAGACCCCCACGCCCATCCAGTCCGCTTCATGGCCATTTACTCTGTCAGCCCGTGATGTGATTGGAGTCGCTGAGACGGGATCCGGAAAGACTATGGCTTTCGCGCTACCCTGTGTTGAGGCTGTCTCTGCTATCAAGCACAAGGGCACCAAGGCCGTTGTTGTGTCGCCTACACGAGAGCTTGCTATGCAGACCTACGAGCAGATGGCCAACGTGGCTAATCTGAACAAGCTCAAGTGTGTGTGTCTCTACGGTGGCGCTTCCAAGGACGACCAGCGAAATCTCCTTCGCCGTGGCGCCGACATCATTGTCGCGACTCCCGGTCGTCTCAAGGATTTCATGTCCGACGGTACTGTTGATCTTAGCCAGTCCGCTTTCGTTGTTCTTGACGAGGCCGATCGCATGCTTGACAAGGGTTTCGAGGAGGACATTAAGATGATTTTGGGTGCTTGCCCTCCTCGTGAGCAGCGCCAGACACTCATGTTCACAGCCACATGGCCTCAGTCCGTGCAGTCTATTGCGTCCACCTTCATGGTCTCCCCTGTCAAGATCACCATTGGATCGGGCGGAAAGGAGACGGCTGATGGAGCAGTTGAGCTGCAGGCCAACACAAGAATCTCACAAAGTGTTGAGGTCGTTGAGCCTAGCGACAAGGAGTTCCGTCTCCTTCAGCTTCTGAAGGAGCACCAGCAGGGCAAGAAGAAGGATGACCGTATCTTGGTCTTCTGTCTTTACAAGAAGGAGGCTACCCGCATAGAGAATTTCCTCAGCCGTAAGGGTATCCGTGTAGGTGGTATTCATGGTGATCTGCGACAGGAGCAGCGAACAAGGAGTCTCGAGGCTTTCAAGACTGGAACCACCCCTGTCTTGGTTGCTACCGATGTTGCGGCTCGTGGTCTGGATATTCCCGAGGTCAAGCTCGTCATCAACGTTACAGTAAGTTCCTTCAAATAGTTGCCGAGCATTCGCTAATATGTATAGTTCCCCTTGACCATTGAAGACTACGTCCACCGTATTGGTCGAACCGGCCGAGCTGGCAAGACTGGCCAGGCCATCACCTTCTTCACTGTCCAGGATAAGGCGCACTCTGGCTCGTAAGTACATGAAACACCTATAACTGAACAACTGCTGACTCTCCCAGTCTCGTCAACATTCTCAGGGGTGCCAACCAGCCCGTGCCCGAAGATCTTCTCAAGTTCGGAACCACCGTTAAGAAGAAGGCTCACGATATGTACGGTGCTTTCTTCAAGGACGTCGACATGAACCAAAAGTCCACCAAGATCACTTTTGATTAGAACTGTTATAAGAGCACTATTGTTTGGCGGCTTTGCGACCGCGGACCGAGTTTAGACACTCAAGGATAAAATGGCGCTCGAGGACCAGGCTGCGATGATTAGATGTGTCAAAAGTCTTTTTTATGGAATCTGTAGTAGACGTACATTAGAAGCAATAATGGGATGGCCGAGCCAGCGATCTTGATAAGAGATTTGATCGGTTGATCTGCGTTGTCTACGATTTTGAGTTGCTTGAGAAGAATGGCTGTAGCGATTGAGACGCCGAGAGTGCTCTCAGGAAGTAGGGTCTTGATCTTGAAGTCGGTACCGTGTTTTTTGAAGAAACGTTTGATGAATGCTCCGCTCCAAATGATGCGACATGCCATATTGATAATGTTTGCTTGCACGAGGCCGATGGCACCAAGAGGATAGACCCTCATGAAGAGGAAGGCCGAAGCGGCAAAGATGACGGAAAACGCGCCCATCCAGCCAGATTGTATATGAACCTCGGCTTCTGTAGCAACCGATGCGACAAATGATTCTGTAAGGCCGTTTAGGCCAAGGAAGGGGATGTAGAGGCAGTAGGCCGCCAGGACATCACCTGCCCCTGAGCCAGCCCATTGCTTGCCTGCTACAAGTGCCAGAAGAGGTGGTGCAGCAAAGGGTCCAATGTTGATGATGATTGATGACAAAAGAATGTAAAGGCGGAGCAGAGTTTGCAGGCTTTGCTTTGCTTCCGACACAGCTGGAGATGGCTTGCCGCCTACTTTGACAGGTACAGCAGATGAGAGCAAACGGGAGAAGTAACTTCGACTGCTTTCCTCAACAGGCTGGAAGAGGAGTCGGGCAATTAAACTGCCGTAGTTGTTTGCGAGAGCGTATGCGCCTTGGACGTTGGCGGATGCAAGCAGGGAGATGAGAAAGGTGTCGCCCTGGGTTAGGAGATGTTTGACCACGCTCTGGGCCATCATACTACCGGCGAGGTTGATTGTTGATCTGTCGAACAATGAGCCCCAGAAACGACCGTCCTTTGTGGTAATTGCCTTGGGGAGAAGAGAGAAGCCGATTGAAGATGCGAGGCGATATCCTGAGACCAGGTAGACTAGGAGTAGAGAGGAGCCGTAGGTAATCTGTCCAAGAGCGAAAGGAAGAACTCCTAGATCACTGTGCTTGGACGCCCAAACTGCAGAACCAAACACGATAATGCATCGTAGAAATGTTGCGATAGACTCTGCAGCCGCTCTTGTGCCAAACTGCAGTCTTGTTTGCATGAGAACGAAGCATGGCTCAGATAACAACTCAACCATAGCCGCAAGCCCATACAGATAGAGCGACTCGGCGAGGTACGGCGTCGAAAGCGTCACCTCGGTAGCGTAGTCAAGATACATCCATCCTAGTCCAAGACTAACAAGACTTCCCAGTCCAATGGAGAGATATCCCAGGTTCACAACAGCCTGGCTCTCTTTCTTGTCCTCAGAGCCAGCGTCACGCCTCTGGATTGCCACGCGGAGACTTTCGCGTGCGAAGAAGAGTACGGAGAGGTAGTAGACTTCTAGTTGTGTGGATAGACCTAGCAGTGGAGCTGTGAGGTAGCGTAAGAGGAGTTGATTGGCGATGAAGGTTATGAGACGGGAGGCCAGTTGGAGGATGATGAGGAGGGATGCGCCTTTGACCATGGAAGGGGGTGAGGGCGCTGGGGGCTCCTCTTTTGAGGGTGAAGGCGGCATCTTGGGTATTTGGAAAGGGGAATGAATGATGGGTTGGAATGGAGGGTGAGGTTGAGGTGAGGAAAGGTATCGTGGGTATTTGTTTGACACGTGTTGAGGACAGGTGCGATCCAATGTCTTGGTGTTGTGGTGGTTCAGTGGGCTTCAGTGGATGTTAGGGGTCTTACAGTGCACAACGCTGGGCGAGGCCCGCTGTACCAAAGCATCAGGCCTGATCAAAAGTTAGAGATTCGATTCCACCTGCCGGTTACCCTAAGTTTATAAAACATGAAATCATAATCTAAGACAACTTTCTAAGAACTTTGGATGATATTATAACAAATATCATCAATAAGTCCCTTTGATATCATCATAATTGTGTGCCGTGCCTAAAATAAAATGAGTTGGTTGCATGGCATGGACTGTCTGCGTCATAAGACAGACGTTGTTTGAACTCCAAGTCCCATGCAGAAGCAAATGGTTGGGTGTGAAATCAACGGGATACGAAGTCAAAGAATTGATCGGCGAAAACTGAATAGGTAGTCCTAGATCCGGTCCTGCCTATCGCGAATAGTTTAGCTAGAAATATATGCTCTATTCAGACGGTAACACAGGTTGATAGGCTACTAAATAATGAGACGAAGATTCCATGATCGTTAAGCCTGGGAATAGGAGATTTCCTGTAACATTTTCGGCAGCTGCACCCCTAAAATGTCCGAAAGTTGGGTCAATACTGGCAGCCGATCCGAGATCTTGTCCCCTCTAACAATCTGAAGCCCAGACACAAACTCGTTGAATGCTACCATAGTATCATTTTCAGGTCTGTCCAATCCAAGACCTGGTGGAAATTGATCTATGATCTTGCATAAGTCAAAAAGCTCCCTGTCGGATCCGGGCGGATAGTCTGAATCCTGTACCTCAGTATGAGTATCCGTAAGCCCATAACAGATATCGAAGTTGCGAAGAAAACACGTGTACTTACACATAAGACATCTTCAGCTTTCAACCATTTCTTTTCACTGAAGTCATTTGCTGATGCACAGTCAGCCTTTTTTGAGGCCAGGCATTGTTGTAGATGAACCATCAACTCAAGCTTCACCTCCTCATATCCTCTCTTACCCCAGCTTTTCATCCTTTCGTTCAGTTTATCAACCTTCAATTGCCCCGGGATATCCCAAAACATGTCCTCGTCCCTAGTCGCATCATTGTACTGGCAGCACGTGTGCTGTAAACCAGTCTCCTCGAAGTATGCTTTGCGCAAAATGGACAAAGCAAAGTCTTTAGCATCCTGTAATCTTTTTCGCTCTTCTAACATCTGAAGCCATTCAAACACCCACAACCCATTGCTTATCATCGTGCAACAGAACCTGGAAATCTCGAATGTAGCATGTACGCCAGGCAGACAGCCATCAGAAGAACACTCGCATGTGCAATGGTCTTGGATGGTGGCGTTGCATCCATTATCCAGCAGAATGTCTATAATCCTGAAAAATCCCTTAATGTGGTCACCACTCATAGTGGAAAGCCCATCAAGAAGGCCATGAAGAACAGTTCGACCCAACTTATTCTGCAAATTGGCGTCGCTACCTTTCTCAACGAACAGCTGAAAGAGAGAAGGATCGCGGAACTGCGCGATTTTGAACAATGGATGTTCACCTGCTTCATCCATTTGGTTGAACCTGTTGAAGCCTAGATTTACAAGACCTCTTGCTAGGCTAGGCTGATCGATAGTGTGCAAAATGGTTGTTCCATTCTCAAATATGATGTTCAAATCGCCCAACCTGGGAATGAGGTTGGACCAGAACTCTTTGAATCCGTTATGTAAACTCTTGGGGTCGTGGTGTGAGTAACACATGATCCCCGTTTCGGCAAGGATGCTAGGTAATAGTCGAGGAAGAAGACGTGGCTCGTTCATTTCTACCCAGTCCAAGGCATACCAAACGAGATCCCAATGATGCTGAGCTGCAGCGCACCTAACGAAATCGTAGTTCTGATCTTTGATACTATCGCTTATCGATAAGTCGGCGCCATGGCTCATGAGAATTGCAACTGGTTCTCGTAGGCCCATTGCCGCAGCGTACATTAAGGGAGTCATACCGTTTTTATCCCGGGCGTCAACATCGTGACCACCGGCCAGAAGGGCGGACATCCGCGAAGGTTCGAGAATGGCTATGTGAAGAGGTGATTGCCCAAGGAAATTGACGTGGAGGTTTAATGGCTTCGACGCTTTCTTGGTGTGTAGCTCAAAGTCTTCTTGCGATCCGTATAATATTACGGCATGAAGTGGAGGGCTCTGTCCAAAGTCTATAGGTTGAAATCTGGTGAGAATTCTATCTTTATCATTAGAGATTCCATAGTCTTACCTGGGTTGGCTTCCAGAATGACTCGCAAATAGCTGATATAAAACGGATCATCCGGCACGAGTGCAGCAAATGAGAACTCGTCCTGTATACCCAACAGAGGCTCCGGCCATGTCTCAAAGATTGGACAGGGTGTCGTACTAAAATCGCAGCCAAACTCAGTGAGGGCGGTTATCATATCAAGGTGACGGCCCTGTTCGTTGAGCACGGAGCAGTGATCCAATATGCTGCACAGGGGTACATTAGTAACTGTGAGTCGAAAAAGTTGGAAATGGACAGCTTTGGCTTACGCAGAGTGATCGAAGCTTAAAGGTATATGAAAATCTCCGATAAAAAGATCAAGAAGTTGTCTTATCGATTGAATATCGAATTCGAGAGGATCTAGGCTGCTAGACGAAACAATTTTCTGTATTCTCAAGTCAACAATGCTTGCGCCGTTCTTGGGTAGAATAACCAACTTCAAGATAGCCATAGCCACGCGGATCAACTTGGTTGATGAATGCCGAATCTGACTTATAAAGCTCTTTGAATTGTGCTTCTGCAACCGCCCAGGCAATGTGCCTACGGGACAACTTGCTCAAGATGGCAAATCCAGGCGCTGTATCGGTGACGACTCTCTCTAACTGGAGACACGGCTGAAGGCGATATCTTCCAGGTTCTGTCACAATATCGAAACCAAAAATTACCGCCCAGGGAACCCTATAGCGGGTTAAGGCAACACGGATATCAATACGGTAACGCTGGGCAATACACGCAGGGTTATCGCAGGCTTTCAGCATCTCGACCAAGGGAGAGTATTGAAGGCGCCAAAACATGCCGCTTATTTTGCGTTTCCTGTGACACGAGCAACTGCATTGGCATACTGAGCACGGAGTCATTCCATATCGATCCAAGGTATGTGTTGAAGCTTTATCCTGGCAAATAGCCTGGGTCGACGGAGCGGTTTCGGGTGTTTTTGGAGATTCATTACTCTCTGAGGTTGTCTGATCCCGAAACTTTCGCATAAATGTATGCTGATGAAGAATATCTAGGCTTTATAAGTTGAATCAATAGATCGTACATGTAGAAGTGATGGAAGCGGCCATACTGTAGCATATCCTGCTTCAAACTTAAGACAAGACTCTGGAGTTCTTCTAGTTCAGCCTTCCATTGATTTGACCGAAACGTAGCTCGTATAGCCTGTCGTCTTGATAAAGTGACTGGTAGGGCTGCTGTTAGTCTTACAAGTCTGTCTGTCACAGCCTCTGAGCGGCTGCGACACCTTTCCAGCATGATCGGACCCAGGTGTTGCTGTAGGATATCCGATGTGTCAGCGTCAAGCTGGATGAGTTGTTTTCCCATTAACTCCAGGTCCTGGCTCAACCATAGAACGTTATCCTGAAGACTTGTTGCATTTTTGTGGCGATGTCGCAGTTTCTGGCTGCCATCGATTAATTGAAGTGCCAGAGAGGCAAGTCCTGCACCGCCCGCGACGATACCGAGGAGCTCTGCCATCCTGAACAAGATTTTCTGATGCTTTATGTGATGATGTCGGAATGAAGAGAGTAAAGGGCAGTTTCAAGTTGGTGAAGATGTAGGAATGTCCTGCATAGCCTGATCAGGCTCTCGTCTATGCAAGGTCATTGGTGGTAAGGCTTTCCACAATGCGTTGTAGAGTCAGCCCAACTAACAGAGAATATTTTTTTATTTCGCAATGGCTATCTTCAAGGCCCCGGTACTTCTCACAAAGTGAGGAGCCGGCAGAATTGCTACGATACACCAATTCCAGCCGAACAAGGCATTCTCGCAAGCACTCCGCTTAGATATCCTATCCTACCCTCAGATCAGCATCAAACTTATCGCAACACCAACAAAAGTTTTGAGTATTTAGGATAACAGGTTACTAGGGCTTACCCGATTATTCATGGGTTCACTTGTAAACTAATACATACTTAGCGATATGCTTAGTATTTCTTCAACCGTGTGCCCACGCCGCAGGGTGTAGAAAAACGTGAGAATGGCCCACTGAGATCTGAGTATCGTCTAAACCTCTATTCTTAAATTTATGATTTTAACCCTAATATTTACAAAGAAGAAATATATTTTAGATGACTTTAGAGCCTAAGTTAATCCTAATTGTATATAATATTATTTCGGCATGTCAAACTATTACCAGCCATTTGCGTGTTTTCTACACCCCTAGCCACGTTCCCATCAGCCTCGCAGTATATGGTCAAAACAATAACGGATCCTGCCGCCCCCATCAAACTGCACATCCTTGTTCCTACTCACTTTTGCTATCTTTCCGGGTAACTTGATGGAAATCGGCATCTCGTCTGTAAGCTGTGGTCAGCACGTATAAACTCGAGCGAATCAGCAACACCATGACTCGGAAGCTATGATGATGTGGCCCAACTCAAAGTCAGATTTCGGTGCCGAAGAGGCCGATTATCCCATCAAACTTAACTCGAGATTAGTATAAGTAGAAACTATTAGACACTTGCGATGTTTTGAATACCAACATTGTCTCAGAATTAACTATCTTAGAATACAATCTTTGTCATTAGATAGCTCCCCCAAAGATATCGCTATGGAATACTCTACCCCTACTATTGCTGCCTCAATCTTGGTTCTTGCCTTAGTTATACGTTATATCATACAACTGATTACTTCTCCTCTTCGAACTATACCTGGCCCTGTCCTGGCCCGATGCACTGATGGCTGGTACTTTTGGAAAATGAGAGGAGGTTATTTCCACTATGCGAACCAAGACTTACACAAGAAATATGGTACTTTATCCTACTTCGACCAGTGGAAGCTTCTTGCTGAACACTTACATATAGGAAACATTGTTCGTTATGGCCCGGATCGATACAGCTTCGATGACCCCGAGGCAGTCAAGGTCATCTACGGGCTAAACACTCACTTCCCCAAGTCTTCCTGGTACTCAGCTTTTGAAACCCCGGGGCAGTGGTCCACGTTCGGAGACCGCTCTATCAAGCGCCATGCGCAAACTCGGAGACTGTACCAGGCGACATACGCAATGTCGTCGCTTGTCCACTACGAATCATTCGTTGATGAATGTGCCGACATTTTCACACAGCGTCTTGAAGAGATGGCAAAGTCCGATGTACTCGTCGATATGAGGAACTGGTTCCAATGTTACGCCTTCGATGTAATTGGCTTGATCACGTACCGGAGACGACTCGGCTTCTTAGATCGCGGGGACGATGTTGGAGGTATAGTTGCAGCGTTGGACCAGAATTTGCGCTATGCATCACTCGCGGGGATCTTTCCAAGCTTGCACCCGTATTTTATCCCTATCAAGAACTACTTGGCCGGTGGAAAAGGTACAGGGAGGGCATATGTGCTCAACTTTACAGTTGATCGAATCCGTGAGGCTCAAGCCAACGCGAAACCCGCGGCCGAGAGCGAGGATTCAGTCACGACAGAGGACTTTCTTGCAAAGTTCCTTGCCAAACATGATGCTGATCCAGAAGTATTCACAGAGCTTCATGTCCTTTCTGGGTGTGCCCAAAACATGTTTGCAGGCTCTGACACTACGGCCATTACCCTTTCAGCAGTCTTCTATTATCTCCTCAAAAACCCGTCTTGTATGGCCAAGTTGAGGGATGAGGTTGACAAGCACACGGCAAAGAGCGAGCTATCCAAAGCGCCAACATTCAAAGAAACTCAACAAATGCCGTATCTGCAAGCTGTGATCAAGGAAGCACTGCGTATACATCCTGCTGTGGGCGCGGTATTGGAACGAGTTGTCCCTGAAGGTGGATCAATGATCTGTGGACGGTTCTTCCCCGAAGGTGTAAGTCGAGTAAGGTCATGTTTAACGGGCGCCATTCTAACAAAGTATATAGACCAAGGTTGGCATCAATTCGTGGGTAGCGCACCGCAACACTCGCGTTTTTGGGGATGATGCCGAACAATTCAACCCTGAAAGGTGGCTTGTGGACGATAGCAATAGGTTGTCTTTGATGAACCATTATTTTATACCGGTAAGAAGTCTTTAGTGGGGAAAATAATGGAGGTACTGACTTTGACTGCAAGTTTGGACTGGGTTCGCGGTCATGCCTCGGTCGACACGTTTCAATGCTCGAAATGTCCAAGCTCATCCCGCGGATTATTCGAGACTTTGACTTTGAGCTTGATCCTTCCTTGTTGGTACAAGAGTGGCACATGAAGGATTTCTTGTTTGTAAAACCGCTCGACTTTAAGGTCCGCGTCGAGAGGCATGGAGCAGAAAAGGGTGGTCTTGGAGATATCTACGAGTGATCTGACTGCTTACCTGGCAGGTGGTCCAGCAAATAATCAGGACTTTGCTGAACTTTAGGTAAGAGGTGATAAAATAAATTACACACTTTGGCCAATTCTTAGCCTAAAGTATGCCCTACTTATTATAGCATCTTATCCTAAAGTTAGGTAAATATTTCGATGACAGAAAGTCGTGACAGGACTTCATAAAATCTTGAGAAACTTCATAATATCAAGCATGATAATTGCCAAAGCTTAGGTAAAAGGATTAGCATACTTGGCAATGAAGTCATCATAAGATAGTCAAATCAAACGTTATCCTAATCTAAGGAATTCTTTTTCTCATCAAACCTCAGAAGTAGATTTGCATATATCTTCAATTTTTTGTTCGAGCGCTTGCGTGGGCATTTGATGTATGTTAGTCGGCCGAATGCCGGATCGCCGGAGACTAGCCCCGGAGGTGGTGGTCTGGGGCTCAATACGCCGAGGGCCCGGCTGGCCAACACCGAGAACCGAAATCAGTTGCCCATTGCTCATAAATACGGACCAAGGCAAGCGACGATGTGTTGTTCGTATATCTTTATTATATCAAGTCAACGTCACTACCAATGAGTCAATGCAACCTTTGTCCCATGATCCGTGACTTCCGTTGGGAAATGTCAAATATCCGGGGCCGTATCCCCGAGTCCGTCTAATATGCGAGCGGGGAATTCTCTCGACCGAGATCCACAATAACCAGCTCGTCTTGCATCAGACAAACCACAATTTGCTTCCAGGGAATCATGCAGTTACCAATTGACAGGTTACTTTTCACGGGGGTATTGATAACGCCTTGCCCGCGGTGATACCACGTCCATGGCATTGCACTGCACCCCGCGGATGGTACGCGGAGAAGATGTGTTATCAATCTGTCTATGTTATCCATCTGATAAGGTCATGCGGCCGTTGACCAATTATTCGGAGGGCCAACGCCGATGTCGCCGGGCTTACACCGAATCGCATTATGTACCATGAGTGTGTTATTAACTATCGCTGCCTTCTTATTTGGCCAGGCAGCAAGCGATCTGCAACATCGGGATTAGGGTTGAGACTACAACACGGAGGTCAAGGCCGGTGTACCGCTCTATGATGCCTGAGAAAAGACGGATAAATTGCCGCCGACTCCATGACGAGGGTTGATTCGCCTCGGCATGTCATTAGTAATAAATGTTTGGCGTCCACTCGCATCTTATCAGATGCAGACTAGTCCGGGTCCCCGGCCGCAAAGTGCCCTTGCTCCTCATCTGTTGCTCCAATCGGAGGGAAATGTCTCGGACTTTGCCCCATTACGTTTGATTGAGAAAAGGGTAGACAACGCTTAGGGTCTGACTCTCTTGGGATGAGCCAGAAAATCAGAAAGAGGAACAAAGAGTAAAAGAGAATCATGGGTTGAATACCCGTAGAATAATCAGTCATCACTAAAAAGGAAAAGAAAATGAGGGGCGGGCGGGTCTTGCATCTGTCTCTGTCTCTTCTCCGAGGAGTACCGAGCTAGCAAAGACGTAATGGCCGAACAATCGAAGCTTAGTGATTGGATGACGCAAGACCCACACCACCGCAAAGCGTTGCCCGAAATCGCCATCTCCTCAAGTCCCGCTCAGCCAAAGCATCTTTTTTTTAGCCAAAGCCCCAGGTTCTTGACTTCCATTCCTCCCTCCGTCATCGCTTTTCGCCTCCCGACAATTCTGATCTTTGCATCACATCACCATTTGCACCATACTTCAACTCAACGTACCCTGAGGAAGTTTCTCATTTTCGACAACCTACATACATACCAACACTTTCTGCAGCTTGATATTCGACTATTACCGTCGACTCTAGCGCAGCTCCATATATCGCCTACCTACAACCACAACACACATATTCACAATGTTCGCTCGAGGAATTCGCGCTGTCTCGCGGCGAGCCGCTCTCGCTGCTCCTCTCGCCCGCCCTACCATTCTCCCTGCTACCCGACAGATTGCCCCCGCCGTTGCCGTCAATGCTTCGCGCTCATATCACGAGAAGGTCCTCGACCACTACTCGCGGCCCCGAAATGTCGGTTCCATGAACAAGAAGGACGCCGATGTTGGCACTGGTCTCGTCGGTGCTCCCGCTTGTGGCGATGTCATGAAGCTTCAGATCCGCGTCGACCCTGACACCCAGAAGATCTCAGAGGTCAAGTTCAAGACCTTCGGATGTGGTTCCGCTATCGC
Source organism: Fusarium sarcochroum (assembly GCA_013266185.1). NCBI lineage: Eukaryota > Fungi > Ascomycota > Sordariomycetes > Hypocreales > Nectriaceae > Fusarium > Fusarium sarcochroum. Next base: position 31,353 of record JABEXW010000168.1, read on the forward strand.
CTCCAGCAGCTACCTCACTGAGCTCGTCCGCGGCATGAGCTTGGATGACGCTGGCAAGGTCAAGAACACTGAGATTGCCAAGGAGCTTTGCTTACCCCCCGTCAAGCGTAAGTGATCCCCCAATATCACGCTTACCGTCGCTCAATTGCGGCATATATCACGACGATCAACTAACTTATGTACAGTGCACTGCTCCATGTTGGCTGAGGATGCCATCAAGTCAGCCATCTCCGATTACTACACCAAGAACCCCAACGCCAAGATCAGCAACCTCAGCGGTACGGGCATGAAGCTTCCCGAGGCCGATGCCCCCGCTGCCGCCACTGCTTAAGCGGCGCTGCGTCAGACAATCTTACCACACAAAAACGAATATCACACATCGTTATTACTGCCATGTCACAACGTTTGGGAACTAGGAAATGATACCCTCTTTGAGGCAGGATGAAAAGTCGTTCGGATTTACACATGAGGGGAGGCACTTTGGATCTGGTCTGGAGTCACCACTACCAGATGGATACCACTGCTCGTCTCTACCTCTATCCGCACGTACATGGGAACAATTTTTGGGAGTCAGGGGTTTTACTTTATTTTCTACTTAATCACATGGTTTGTGATTGGGCTTATGGGGAGCGGCGATGAGGTCTACACAGGTGCGGGGACCGGACTGAGCGTAGATTGAGACGGACTGTAACAATTAGCCATAGGCATGAAATGTCAAACGTTTTTCGATCAGAACATTTATTTGTGGTTTATCAGTTCATGTTTCAATGATTGATAAGCTATTATCAGATGAGGTGATGAACGGCGACACCTCCGCGGAGAAGCCAACATTCATGATTGCGGCTCATGCTATCTATCGTACAACCCTGTATTTCAGTTCCATCGCTTCGGTCACCGATACTTTTATCTCCCCATGTCCACGTCCTCACGGCCAGACCGAGCATCACGAGTTTTGTCACCGCCGGTGGGCCAACTCTATCCCCATAACTGACCAAGTCCCCTACCCATCTCCAGATTCTCCTTTCACAAATAGGTATTCTTCCTCTGTGGCCCAATCGGAAATAAAGGATCCTAGTCCCTCATCTCACGATTCCACTCTCAAGGCGCCTTATCAATCACCCCACCAAGAAGCCATGTGAACCGGACGCGCATTAACCACCCGGCGCCGACGATAGATGTAAACTCCGTGGTTAAAAATGTTTATACCATATGAACATACATATCGCGAATACTAAGACTGGACAAGATCTGCCTAGCTCCCGTACCTTGCTGTAACGCATGCAAGGTCCTATCTGCTTCATTCTACATACGGCATCCGTAGCGCGTCAGCATCAGGCCATTTCCACCAAAAAAAGAAAGCCACCACGTTGCATTTCGCGGGGTAGCTTGTTCGATGGGATGTTGGTTCCGGTGGTTTGGTAGAACTGAAATGAGTATCTGTGGGGTTTTTCGTATCTTAAATGACGTTTTGGGAGGATCTTGGTGAGTTGGTGTGGTGTAAGTCGAAGTTTGATGATGACCGCTTAGACAACAGACTCTCACCACAACAGTAACAATTCATGTCAGTTTTTTACTGATAGGACGCTTTACAAGGTAATGTAATTGGAGGTTATGTATAATTAATATTGTCTATTGCTTTCATCAAACACTAGCTAACGCTCAAATGATTCCCTGATAACCCTCTTGAGAAGACCCTTTCTATAAGTAGCAAGCCCATACGCAAATCACCGCTCAACTCGCATTTCTCTAAGAAACTGGCAGGTGAATACCATGGAATCCTTGCCCAATAGCAAAATCCGCTTCTGCCCTGCCCAGCTCCTCCATCGTCTTCCCGCTCAAGCACAAGATATACGCTGTCTCAGCAAACCCGTCAACAATCAGACTTAGGATCACTCCATCGTCCTCGTCCTCCGACCCAGGCTTCGGAACAAACACGGGCTCTCCAGGTGTGTGTCCTTCTGGCCCGGTCCAGATAAGCGCATCGCCAGTAGTTAAGTCCGTCTTGACCAGCGAATCGACCCCTGTGGTCAGACCGCGCAGCGCAGCGCTGTAGACGAAGCGGTAGGGCTTGCCAACGCGGAGGGGATGGATTGCGGGGAGCTCGCCAGCATGAGGGCTGGGAATAGAAAGGACTTGTTCTGCATCAACTTTGAAAGATGTATCGGGGTCGGGTGTGGAAGGAAGAGTGAAGCGGTATCTTGTGAGAGCCGGGGCACTGTGTTTGTAGCGTTCGTTCTCGAACCAGTATTTCTTGGTGGCGTCGTCGCGATCCAGGATGACATCGTAGTAAAATCCCTTGATGATATCCATATTCTCGTACTTGGCAAGATCAAAGAAGAGATCTGTGCGCTCATTTCCGTCTTCGTCTTTGGTGTGCTCTTCGAAAGCATTGATGCTGTGAAAGAAGAACGCAGCTGGTGTTGAGAAGGTCGCTACGAGTCCCTTTCCATGTCGCCGATCAATGACAAGCCATTTACACTTCCTGTCTTTGTCAAAGGGCTTCATGGAATCGATGATGTTACCCTCCCATTGTGTTTTGAGTCCCCTCCATGCATAGTGTGATGCTGGTATGCACAGCACCACGTGGTTCTCGGTGAGGAAGAAGCTATGCATGTACGCAGGTGGGACGTTTAGATCAGAGATTGTAGCGAGGATCTCTGTCTGCCCAGAAGCGGCATCGACCCGGAATATGCGATATGTAGGAACTCGGCCGAAAGCAAGGTTGAAGTTGAATAGGTCGCCCGAATCAGGATCGCGCTGAGCATGGGCGCAGGAACAGGGACCGTTAAGGGAAGGGTGAAGATGGCTCTGCATGGCTTCGCCAAGGGGTTCGAGAGTGTTAGGGTCGATGCGACGGATTCCAGCGTAGTCTGTAGCGACAAACACATTACTGGTGTTTACTCGATGGCCGAGAGGTCCATTGATAGTGTTTGGCTTCTCCTCATCGATCATCTTCTCGTTGCTCGGTAGACCAGGCACATTAACCAAGAGAGCAACGTTGTGGTTCCCTAGCTTGGGCTCAAAGACAGTCATGACTTTTGCAAAAATGCCAACACATGGATCTGCTTTTTGTCCAAATGTCATTCCGGATCGCCATCCCTTCTTTTTGACGTCCTCAATCCACTCGTCAGCCTGTCGTCTTGACGAATACCACACTTGAACCTCGTCGTCTTCAGGGACAATGTCGAAGCGATGAGTTTGCGCAAACCCATCGAACCAATGAGTTGTGAAATGTGTGCCGCGAGATGTGTCTTCAACGCGACTTTGGCCTGGACCGGTGCGGAATAGAGTGCCGGCTGCCCAGGAGGGGATGGAGCCCTTGACAGTGAGTCGGAGAGGGCCGCGATGTTCCTCGAGACGATCAAACTTCTTTCGTTAGTATTTTAAAGAATATTGAAAGAAGTGATAACAAACCGCGGCTTCGTTGGGCCATGACTTCCATGACTCGGCGAGGATGTTCTTGGAGATGCTAGAGGCGTCCTCTGCTTCGTGCTCGCGGGTGCGATGATAGAGTCCGGGGCCGTTGAGCGCCATGTCAAAGGTAGATTCAGGAGCTTGATAGATATCAAAGTAATGAATACTTATTTGGCGCTTTACTCGGCTTGAAGTTGGTTTGCTAGGGAATGGTATCAAAGGAAGAGGTGTGTTCCAGAAGCATGCCCATGAACGTTGGCGCAAAGGAAATCACAGCTCATATGTTGACTTAGGAACAAAATGATGCTCTTATACAAGCACAGTGCACTTTGTTTGCGATCCTCTTGCCAACGTTAATGCAGTGTTAAGCCGTGGTTTTAACTTAGCACTGCTCGTGACCATGAATCACTGTCAATGAACAATACCTTCGCTACCGCGATTAATGAGTTTCTCTGAAAACAATATTGAGACGAATACAATTGTATCAGTGCTATAGGTCATTAAATTAAATGGATACTTCCTTATAAATGAGACCGAGTTCTATGGTTCAGAGTCATATGGGTCTATACAAAGTCAATGACGCCACTATAGACATCCATGAATTGAAACCTGATTCCGCGCTAGATAATCTCTAATACCAAGCCCGGAACTTCCGCAACGAAACATCTCCAACGAAAAAGGCTCATGTGCATGGTTATAGCAAACAATTTCCCGAGGCTGAAGATTGGTGACCAATATTCATGCGCCTTCGCTTCGGATTCGCGTGTGTGCATCTAGCTCGTGCGGCGCTATTCCGCACGATCGCTTGGCCCAACCTATCAGAGGCTGAAGACGACGGGAGCAAGGGTAAGTGTTCAGGCTTTCGGGTTTGCGATATAGTAGATTACTATTCACTGTGCTGTTTGGGTATGGGGTGTTGGCAACTGCATGGTGTTGGTTGAGCATGATAACGACCAACCGCCAAGAAGTGTGTTTCTACATCTTTTTGTTGAACTCACACCTCGCTTTGTGTTGGTTAAAATAAGACAAAAGAGTTCAACAAGAAATTATCATGAGCGACATGAAGGTTTGTGTGAAATGAGGCTTCTATTGTTACACGGCAGGCGGGCTACTGAAGACTCGAGATTCCTGATGTGTTACCCTTGGCTGAGTCTTGGCACATCTTGTGCCACAGCTGGACATCTAAGAGAATAGGCTACTAGAATCTGAAGGGGGTGCTTACAGACTGACGGTGAGGAAATATTTCCGGGTAATGGTTCTTGTTAGAAGAGCGTTGATGAGTTGATATTGTCTTCAAATATATAATACATTAGCCTTTTAACGATCTTCGAGTTGGAATATTGGGAGTCTTCAGTTGCTCAGCCACTCAGCCAATAAATTTATACTGCTACCTAGAAGCATTGTCGTTAGCCGTCACTCACCGGCAAGCTTCCACTAATCACCTTCGTTCTTATGCATTATCAATCATTTGAACCAAGCGAAGCCCGCGTAATGGTCAAGTTGCTTTCCATGGGTTGGCTGTTTGCTCCTTGGCTGGGTCTTGCTTGTGCCGCTACTGCAGCGCAGACAAATGATGCAGCCCATAAATTGTCTCCTAGCTCTGAAGGATATGTGAATCACGGCCCTCTTGAGCTGAAAGGGAGTTGCGGCTGAACTCGAGTGGATTGTGGATGGTTTCGGCCAACATGGGAGAGGTTAATGACATGAAAGTGGTTGATGTTATGGAGCTGGCAGGGATCACTCGCTGAAGCCCAGCTGGTTTTAGCGGCTGCCCTTCTGTAACCACCACCGAAATTCAGCAACATCATGCCACACGTGACCCAGCATCAACATCAACACCAGACATCAGAAGTCAGAATTCACAATAACATAAGAGAATAATTCACGAGAATTCCCGTCATGTCAGCTCGTGCATCTGCGCCGACTATACCGGCACTCAAGCAATCCTTCCTCACCAATCAAACAACTCTGCTTGCCCAACCCCTCGCCCCATCCCGCTCATGGCAAGCCACCAACGACGCGTCGGATGAGGCTATCCCCGACCGCGTCGTCCAAGACATCCTCTTCAATCTCAACCACACCATCCAGCAGCATTGCCGCCGCGTCTACGCCCCACAGGCTAGTCGTAATATTGCTGAGCAAATCAACAGCGTCTACACCCAAGATGCTGAGCGCAAGGTGGGAGGACCCGCTGATACTGAGGGCGGTATTGGCAGGGAGCTTGATCTGAGTGAGTACCTTTTGCTTTGTGTAAATGATCTTACACTGACCTTTTCTAGCTGAGGAGGAAGCTGTTCAAGCTCTGCCTGCATCTTGGCACTCAGAAAAAGATGTCGGCGACCATCCCATGGAAGCCAAGCGTTACGCAGACGCCGTTCGTCAACTATCTGACCTCAACGAGCAGCGCAAGCAGCTGAGGGAGCAGGTAGCTCGTCTGAAGCGTCTCCAATCTGTCGTTGAACCCCTCCAAACGACTGACAATGGCGTGGGCATCCAAGAGAACCTGCTTACTCGCAATGGCCCTGTTGAGAAAGAGCTCGAGAGGATGCGCTTCTTGCTGGCTAGAGTTGGCGGGCGTGTACATGCACTGCCCGACGAGGCTCCTAATGGTGATTCAAAGGAAGTCAATCTTTCCGAGACTAGTGCACAAGGTCGGAAGAGACGTGTTGATCAGTTTCTTGCTGATGACAAGGTGTTTCCTTCATGAAGGCTGGCATTGAAGTGAATCACTTGTTTATCGCTGAGTGAATACTTGGTTTTACAATCTTGACATCACACCGTCAGCCACCCAGCAATTTTTCTGCCCTAGCTTAGTTGCGACACCCATCATCGAGAACGACAAACTGCAGCCCATGAAACTGAGGCTGGAGAAGACATCCCTCTGTCATTCCCAGACTCACCCGGGCTTTCGCCTACATAACGGCTCATTCGGGTCCGGCAATAAGAAACTACGATGCAATCAATCCTCCGTCCTAACGCACAGCCGCCATTATCCAATGCTCCACTCTCCTCAGAGCGAGGCTTTTGGTTTCTCGTTCTGGCACAAACTCATCAAGATAGTGAATGTCAAGAGAGGTGGATATCTGGTTGGCCATCAAAGGAGGACAGCAAGCTCGGGAGAGGATAGACCACTTTCCGCGGCGCCGCCATCAAGTGTTGCTTTGTCACTGATGGAAGGCCGGTAGATTACCCCATAACATAAGATTTCATGGATGCAGGTGGCAACACTTGAGCGCACACAGGCAGGAGCTTAAGCCCTAGAGAAGATCTGCAGCTGGTCCTGGTATGCGGGGAGTGAGCGCGGCATGATGAATAGAGCAAGACAGTCAAGAACCGGCGGTCCGTACTTCGCAGGTAATAAAAGATAGAGATTAAGTGCATGATAGTTTAGTTGATGTCATAATCTAAGGTAGCTTGGGTTGTCTATAAATATCTCGCTTGTGGTAGCGATATGAGTGTGTTTCTTATAGTATGTGTAGAGGTCAAGAGCAAATTGTTATTAATTCAGGTGAGTTTACGGCATTTTGTTGTGCCTTTCTTCAGTTTTTCATATCCGTGTGTAAATGTTGAAGGGTTTGGGTAAGATGTTAGATCATAGCGATCATGAGATACGAAGCTCGAAAATAGCAGATAGTCTGTGAAACATATAACACCCAAAACAAGACTGACTTTAATAGCTCAAGCCATTTATTCAATCGCAGTTATATTTCAGGCAAGGCCAAGGTATATCACCAATAATATACGCCTCATTGGGGAGAGTCAATATCATTCATCAATAATCTGTGATGTTTCGCGTTGACTCATGGCAACATCGTGCGTCTAACTGAATAGTTTCAACGTTAGCCTGGTCTAATTTAACAAGGCGTGGCCCATTATTTAAACAACTATTTTGAATAAAGATGCAGTGGCATGGTCTCAGCGAATCGCTTTTATGCCAAGTACTCTCAATTCACAACTTACCCTGAGCTTTCAACATGCTTGTTTGGTCATACTACACACTGGTTCCTCCGGTATTTAATCATACAAGCCATTTGCTTAGTGAATATGAACGTGTCATTTCACAAGCGACATGTGATATCATACCAAACACAGACCCGGCAATCGTCACAGTCAAATACCCGAGGGTACACAAGCCGCTTTAAGCTACCCGTGTTCCTCTTGGCGAAGATAGAACCAACGCGCAGGCTTCAGCCTTATTCACTCCGCCCAATTACGCTCATGGTAATTTGAGGACATATCCGCATTCGTACTCATGGCTTTGTGGCGAGCTATTGTGCTGCAGCTGGGTGAATAACCATCACCAACTCATCACACAATGGCGTTGTCGATCGTTCATGATTGAACAAGATGCTATAGAATCCGATGTATTGACCCAATTTTACGGTGACTGTTGTTGGTGATTCTGAGTATATTACAAAGATAGGCTCGTGAGATATCACGACGTTCCTAGTGTCTGGCCATAAATAACGGCGCTTGTATACCTTGGAAGCAATATGCTCTCCAGTTACTATTCTTTTTATTCTTATATCTCCAGGGTTGAAAACATGGATACTGCCTACACTACTCCAGCGTCGCCTTGGTCCGCTCCTCTAACGCGAGTATACCGCTCTATAGGCTTCACCAAAGGCTACAACTTCGTCCTCTGGTTTCTCTTTGGTGGGGCTTTTCTAGGCTTCACTCTTTCTCGTTTCATGTACCTCGATTTTGACGGCGCATTATGTCCTGCTGAGCCTCCTCAAGGCAAGCTCTACGGTTCAAAAGGAGCTGTTCCTGGCGAGTGCTATTACTACCAGAGCGGTGTTGGAAAGGCGGGCATTGTCTTGCATCTAGCCGGCATTCTTCCCGCTGCCGTATTGGTTGTCTTTCAGTTTGTACCCGTGGTTCGACACAAGGCTCTTATTGTTCATCGGGTCAATGGCTACATCATTCTGCTCCTCTCAGCAGTGGGAATGGTAGGAGTGTTTATGATTGCCAGGCATACCTTTGGCGGAACTCTGGATATGCAAACTGTGACTGGTGCTGCGAGTATCATGTTCATTCTGTGCATGGTGTTGGGTTACTACAACATCAAGAAGCTACAGCTTGAGCAGCATCGAGCATGGATGTTACGTGGGTGGATAATTGTAAGAAGCCATACAACCTCAAGTACAACGTTTTTACTAAGTATTTTTCAGGTAGGCCATATCATCACTATGAGAGTCATCTCAACTATCATGGCCAAAGTCACCAGTAACACAGATCCATTCTACACCACCACTCCCTGCGCAGTCCTCGACTCCATGTTCTACCACAACCAAACCATCGTTCAAGCCTTATACCCCGATTGCATTAACTTCTATACCGGTGAAGCCCCAGACCAACGCGTCATCATCAAAGGAGCTCCAGGTGGACGTCCAGACGAAATCGCCGCCGCCCTCAGTAGCGCTTTTGGGGCCGGTGCCTGGCTTGCTCTCTTCCTCCATGCCATTGCTGCCGAGGTCTATCTTCGTCTTACGCCTGCCGAGGCTGAGAGGCTGCGCAAGATCTCATATCGGAGACAGCTGGAGGCTGGAATGAGGAATCCTGGTAATGCTGGGTTGACAGTGCAGAGACTTGGTGACGCGGAGCCGTGGATAGGTCCGGATGATGAGCAAGCTCTTTGTGGCGACTCAGCAAGCTATAGGCAACCAAGCGGCAGCCATGACTTGCCGCGGGAGAAGCCATGAGCAGGTAATTCAAGGAAGTCTTATGGTATTATACTACTAGATGTGGGTGGTTTAAGAAGAGGTGTACAAAATGTCTATACCACAACATGAGCTTTATAGCATAATCATGGAGTCACATTTAAGCTAAATCATTACGCAGCTATTTACATATTTATCATTTACTCATCAGATGCCAGACCACCAGTATGTCTCGTTAACCTTGAACGATCCCTTGAGCGCCTTGTCGCTCACAGCACTGCTATCACTCACAATAACCTCGTACTCGCCAGCCTCAACACACCACTTGTTCTGCTCCTCATCAAAGTAAGCAGCCGCGTACTTCTCTAGCTCAGAGATGGTCGCTGTCTTGGACTCGCCTGCGTCGAGCTCGACCTTCGCGAAGCCCTTGAGCTCCTTGACAGGACGGTTCACCTTGGCAGCCTGAAGAGGATGCACATAAAGCTGCGCAACCTGTGCGCCTCGTACAGAGCCTGTGTTGCGGATGGTGACCTTTGTGGTGATCTTGCCATCCTTGGAGGAGACGTCGAGGTCTGAGAAGGCAAAGGTTGTGTATGAGAGACCGTGACCGAAGGGGAAGTTGACCTCTCGGTCGGCGAACTCGTAGTATCTGTATCCCATATATACGTCCTCGCCGTACAGGGTTCGACCAGCCTCAGTTCGGAAGTTGAGGAACGCTGGAACGTCGGTCAGACGCTTGGGGAAGCTGAGCGACAGCTTGCCGGATGGGTTGGCATCACCAAAGAGGATATCTGCAATGCAGTTGCCAGTCTCGTTACCGCCATACCAGGCCTGGATCACAGCCGGCACTTCATCAAGCCAGGGCATCTCCTCTGGTGTACCAGTCTGCATGACCACAGCTGTGTGAGGGTTTGCAGCGGTAACGGCAGAAATAAGCTCGTCTAGCACACCGGGGAGCTTCATGCTCTCACGGTCTGAACCCTCAGTCTCCCAGTCCGCGTTGAGGCCACCACAGATGATGACCTGGTCGTGCTCCTTGGCAAGGGCGACAGATCGCTCAATCTCCTTCTTAGCATCGATGACCTTGGAGGCACCGATACGCAGAGAGCCATGGCCCACGACAGGGTTATCGAGCTTAAGAGTGAAGCTTGGGGCCGAGGCGAATTCGACTCTGATCTTGTATTGCTCTCCCTTCTTGAGATCCTTGTAGCCGAGCTCCTCGCGAGTCGCAGTGCCGAAGAAGGCATCGCCAGCAACCTGCTTAGTAGAGTTGTCGACGATGAGCTCGTCATTAACGTAGAGGTTGGCAGTTCCGCACACGATGACGCCAAACTCATAGGTGGCATCCTCCTCAACTTCCAGGATGCCTTCGAGGTTTGCGTACCAGAGGTCATCAACCTTGGGGTTGTAGAAGTCAACGAGATGCATCTCCGTCTTGGTCAGCCAGAGCTCGTCGACAGGCTCACGGGATGAGTCGCTAGGCGGCTTGTTGTACACCTTCCAGCTCATGCCGGCCTTGCCGTCGGGTCCCTTGGTCTGATCGCCCAGCAGAGGGTTCAATTTGTGTGTGTATGCACCAATACTATAGGCAGGTGGGCTACCAAGCTTCTCGGTGATGCCATCGTAAGGGGTGACAGCGTAGTATGCAGCCAGCGACGCAGAACCACCGCCATGGTAGGTCGCGATCTTGGCGTTAGGTCCAATCACCAGTGTCTTCTTGTCCTTGGCGAGAGGAAGCAGGTTCTTTTCGTTCTTGAGGAGAACAATGCTCTCGTTTCCAATCTTGCGGAGAAGAGCTGCAGTCTCGGGTGTGTTGAGGGTCTTTTCGGGACCATTCTCTGGGACGCCAGAAGCGGCGCACTTCTTGACAAACTTGAGCACCTCGCGGGCGCGCTCATCAATTACATGGCCCCAAACCTTCTCACAGGCAGCTGCAAAGTTGAGGACATCGCCTCGCCAGCGAGTAGGACCGGGCATCTCAAGGTCCAGGCCAGCTTTGGCGGCATCGGTGACGCTATATGTGCCATACCAGTCGCTCATGATCAAACCTTCCCAACCCCATTCACCACGCAACATGTCCTTTAATAGCTTGGGGTTCTCGCTGCAAGCAGTTCCATTAACGCCGTTGTAAGATGTCATGAAAGCACCGGGCTGTGAGTCTCGTACGACAAGCTGGAAGGGAAGGGCATAGATCTCCCGAAGGGCACGCTCTGTGATAATGGCCTGAACACTCATACGCTTATGTTCTTGGTCATTGCAAACGAAGTGCTTGATTGTTGATTGCACACCTGTGCTCTGGATTCCACGGACAAGAGCAGCAGCACCAAGACCCGCGAGAAAGGGGTCCTCGCTGATAGACTCAAAGCCACGTCCGCCAAGAGGTGATCGTTGCATGTTAATAGTAGGGCCGAGAATGACATGAGCACTCTTTCCGATAGCTTCTTCGCCCATCTTCTTTCCTGCCTCTTCGAGAAGCTCTTGGTTGAATGTAGAACCAAGGCCGGTACCACAGGGGAAGCATGCTGCGGGAATACCGTCGAAGAACCTGGTGCCTCTTACACCGTTGGGACCATCTGATAGACGAAGAGAAGGAACACCATGTTCAGGAAATGCTTTTGTGTGCCAGAAGTCAATACCTGAGAGAAATGTCAGCTTATTATGTGCCCATCTCAATTGTATTGTGGTGGTACAAACCTGCGAGAAGAGAGACCTTCTCAGCAAGAGAAAGCTTCTTGAGGACCTCTTCAACGTTAATATCGGCCATTTTGATCACGCCGTAACAGTCTCAATCACCAAAAGAGCAGAAAGATACAGAAATGTGTCAATTAATGGGAGAAAAGTGATCTTTGGTCGAAAGATAAATACTCTTGTTTGGAATCAGCTGGAGGACTCGCATGGATAAATGAGAACCCCGCAGCCACTTGGCTGTCTATTCTGCCTGATACATATGCATCCTTCGGGTGATAAAGCATCTCATTCCGTCCATCATTTGCCAATCGAACAGAACAAACTGTTCTCATGATATCAGATGAGCGTCTAGTTGGTGGTGAAGCCCCACGAAGCCGCATATCGGGCTGCTCGGATGATGAGTTTCGCCGCCTTAGCCGAGGTTTAGCCGAGTTGCTGTCCAATTACAGAGCTCACCGCCAGAAATCATCCCAGGTTTGTCGCTTCGTCGGGACGATATTCCGCCAGATCAATGAGCAAGAACAACAGCATGGAAGCGGGGAACACGACAACAAGTAATTGCATCTGCAATAATCACGAGATCAGAAGATCATGAGAAAATATCCAATTCAAAAGTGTCGGATGACCGAAGCTTTACCGCCGAAGCAGCACGTCCCGCTGGTTAGCTGTCACGTGATGGGTCTTAAAATCTGGAAACAACGCGGAGGTGCAACTGTCAAGGAGCTCAACATGGCAATTTGACGCCAACATGGAATTTCCCAAACAAAGACCCTACTTTGAATCGATATCAACTATTATTCCTTCCTGCTCACCCCAACTATTCTCGCTTCCGACCGCTCGACACTTTTTACGGCCCGAGACTTAGCAGCAAGCAAACAATCACAGACCAACACCGGATCGTGAGCCTGAACGATCCGCTGCGAAGCCGTTGCAAAAACCAACAAGTTTGCTACCAGGGCCATGGTACTGTCGTCGCAATGGCCCAAGCACCCGGATTTCGAGACGGAGGGGCGACTTTCCGTGAACCTAAGTTGGTCGGATCCACAGCCGAAGGCTCGTGAGCCACAGTAACGGAGCTACGGACAATACCAGCCTTTGGGAATAGTTGCACTTTCTCTGTTCCAGTGTCGACGGCGCCGATTGTACCCGGGCCGGGCAACACGGACGCGGCCCGGAAGTCACCCGGTCCCATCAACGGTTCATGCACGGAGAAGCCGTCAATGTCACTTGTCACTATCACGGCCAATGCACATGACAAGCTGCAAGCTAGATCAGGAACCTGTTTTCACGATCATCAACGAGCATCGAATCCCCATAACTGCATCACGATTGCTTCTCGATAATCTTTCCCTTCTACCAAACCATATCGCAGATCAGATAGTCACTCCTACGACTGCCAAGACCCATTCTGTATCATCAACGCGCTGACAACCGGATCAGACCCAGCCGTGGCAGGCCCGTGGCAGACTTCTGGTTCCTGTATAGTGGGGCTAGACCAAGTCTAGATCACCCCGCGGCATCGACTAATTTGGTCTTAAACCTTGATCACGTCTTCAGTCTTCTGTTGGCCGTACGGCTTGAACGGATACCCTGGATCGCCCCAAGTACCGCTATCGTCGCCGCCTACTTGTTACTCCGACAACCCCCGTCGCATCATGGCTTCAGGGTCACCGACGAGTGCCTGCCAGCTGATCAAACCTTCCTTCACGACACCATTGGGTGCATGGCGTGCCTGCCCAGAATTAAACATGAGGTGCTGCAAAGCAGAAGCAGTTATTACCGCCATTTGCGCTTTACAGACTGCATGTTGCGCTTGTGGTTGTGATTTGGTGGTGTAGGGGCATATACTAACAATAGTTCTGCGTCTCTTGGCATATGTATTCTATCTGCAACGTCTGGGTGTGCTGAAAACACCAAATTGATACGACCAAGTGCTCACCTCTGGCAATCTCGTGTTCTACTTCCAAGTTCCAGGTGTGCCATTCATGGGAAACCAGGTGGGGGGAGGATCTGGTTGAAAGTGACATGCATAGCTTGCGTGTTAGGCTAGGGACCTACTGTAGGGTCTGCAACGAAATGACGGCAACGGTCCTGTAGCTCGCGATGCATTGGATGGAGGTCATGTTTGATCGCCAATGGGCTCCGTCTCACACGTCGTCCCACGAGGGTGGCATGCGGTCCGTCTGGTCGATCAAAAGTCTGTTTGCATGCATCCGCAACTCCGACGTTTTTACACGTTTCTTGGCCTGGCAGACGGGGGCTAGTGAGACACTAGGGTTATCAAGTCTGGAAGGGGTTCGAAATTAGGGAAACAAGATGAGGACGAACTGAAGATGATGAACGGCTAAGGCGGGTCACGGAATCAGGGTATGGAGCTTGGAAACCGGCTTGTCTCTTCCCCGAAGCAAGCCCTTGCTCCAATCGCGACTACACCTCTCAGTGATTCGGCATCCGTTGTTGAGACCCACGGCAAGTCCCACAAGGCCGCTGAATAGCACAGGAAATCATCGAGTCCGGTTCTCCTCGCGTCCGAGTCCGGCGCATTGCCAAGAACCATGGGTCAAAGCCATCAAGCGCGAAGGGGAATGATAGATCACAATCATACCAAGGACGATTGGCGACCACAGCTTCGCAATGCGACCTAGAAGAGCAGGAGCAAGCAGCAGCGGAAACTAGAGGATCAACCCCGGATCGCGGGTTGAAGCCGGAACGCGCTTCCCGGAGATATTCGGCCACTTCAATTCGGCGTCTTCCAACCCAATCAATGACTGATGTGCCCTGGCGGCTCGGAATGAAACAGCTAATAAGCACCAGCAACCCGTCTCTACTATCAAGATTGAGTTACGCAGTCCGGCGCCAACCCACTGGTTCTTGAGCATGATGGTCTCTGTCTTGTCTTCTCGAGCCTTAAGGTCGAGCCAGGGTTTCAGCCACAGCTGAACGTGTGCACCATAAACAGAATTGGCTCAGTCTGGCACTTACAACCATTCGAACTGCCCGCCCTGGTGACGCTGATCTTCTAAGACATGCATCCTACTTTGCAATCGAATACCTACAGACCGCTTCTAATCTTGATACTGCAGGCTATCAAGTCACGCACGGGAAGCTCGTGTTTCTCGTCCAATCCCGAGTTGCGAGAATGAAGCCCTCCAACTCCAAGTTGGGTTTCATGCGTGCATGCCTATCGTTGCCTGCACTTCCAAGAAACCTTGCATATTTCGCAGGCAATAGCGCATCTTGAGGAAAATGCATCATCATCAGACATGAAGGATTGTCTTTCCTTATGACCGAGAAGATTATCAAAGTGTCCCTGGGGTATCTTTCGTAGGACATGTCTTCGCAGTTCATTCCTGCCGGAAGTATGTGTTTGCCAAGACTCATGCTCAGGGTTACAAGGTGAGACAGCCAGTCAACATGTCTCGATACCGTTGACTCCCAAGCCCAAATAGGCATTTGGAACCCGACCGCTCTACGGATCCGCTTCTGAGGACGTCATCAGCCACATCCTTTATCCTCACCGTCACGGTGTGAGTGAGCGAAGGAGTGTGTACGCCTCATCCGTGAGGGCTTACTGGATAGAGAAAGTGATGAAAGTCAAATTGGTGTAAGGAAACAAGCTGAGGAGGACAAATGGAGAGCCCGTTTGTCCCTTCGGTCCAGCCCTGCCGTGCACGCGTGTCACGCCCACATGGCTTGCCGCTGGAGAAGCAGTATCCGTCGAACTCTGTTTATCTAGCCTGGAAACTGCCAGGGAGCTGTACAGAGCGTTTTGGCACGAGAGTATCGAGTACTTGAGATACTTCCCAAGGACCCCCTTTTTTGCCTTTGGAGCGACTCCATCCACCGCGTGGCTTACCAGCCTCGCCACGTGCCTGAGTGGAAGATGGGATGGGCGTGCATCAAATATTTCAGATGCTGCAAGCATGAACTCTATTCCCTTCTCCAACTGGTTCTCGACGACGCTTGCACTTAGCCACAGGTCGCCCCAGCCACAACAAGTATCCCAATATGAGAAAGGTTCATTTCAGCTTTGGAGTTTTTACGTATGAGATATCGAGGTGGAATTGATACTTCCACGGATGTCCCCCATGCCACTGGGCAAATGCGGTCGATACTCCGTTGCTCGAGTAATGGCTACCAGTCTTCTATTGGAGTAATGTCTGTGCCACGCAGGGGGCTTGCATCTGCTTGACTGTCCTGTCACTCAAGTCTCTAGAGGCTCCATCCATGCTTGCCTCGTGGTTTTCACGTAGATGGGGCTAACTTAACTTGTTTCTTATTGAGGGGAGACCAAAGTGAAGCTGTATGGTCCACTTACGATCAAACCCTCTCTACTGCGCACGCAAGGCAGACCGCATTGCAATTCTCCTTATCCCTGGATTGAAGCCTGACCGAAGATCCTCAGTGTCAATGAGTCGGCTCATACCTAACGGCACATCATCTTCACATGGTTGCGTCTTGTCTCATTGCATGGCAGTTCACCGTCTATCAATTGACACGCCTCGCATCAATTACAACTGCCACTCGTGAGATATATGCCGAGACGTTATTTGCTGATGGATTGAGACAAAGATTCTAGGGCGCCCTGCTAGCGTTATGATCTCCGGAACCCCTGCAAGCTCATCCCTGTAAGCCACGCCCTCTTACAGTACCCATGAGTGAGAATGGGGTCCAAGGCGAACAGCCAGGGGTTTTGACCAGGAGTGAGAAAGGGCCTGTAATTTACGTCCAGGATTATTCCAACGGCTCAAGGCGGATCGCCATATTCAATTCCACGATATGACCGTCAGATGATCCGCTGCGAGGTACTGGGAGCAGCGCAGTGCATTCTCCATGTGCAGTAGTGTATTGGACTGGACAATGATCCAGCCATTGGTAGTGGTCTTTCTGTGTCTCACGTTGTCATTCAGTTCCTGGGGAAGAATGTCATCATTGCAGAGAGAAGAAATCCACAGACAATACGACATTATAACTGATCGGGGAACGCACACTCACCCCCTGACCTCGGCAAACTCAATCTTTCTCTTTCACCTCAGCACTCTCCCTGGCAACACGCGACGAGGCGAGACAAGACGAAGCGAACAGTTTGAGGCTGTAATTACCGTGATTAATCTCAATCGAAATGTGGCATTTCTCGAGCCAAGCCAGCCCCGAGACAATTCCGACAGCAATACGGCAGTCCTCTTCGAGCCATGTGTGTCTGTGTGGTTGCATGGAGGACGCGACAGAAACGGTAACACGACGGAAATCGACGCCGACGAGCACACCCTCACAGGAAAGAAAGAGAGAGAACAGAGAACAGGCTTGCGCCTTTGTTCGGTGGGAGTTCCTCTCGTCTTCTTTTGACGTAGCCTGTCTCACTGCTCCTGCATGAGCATGGCCCCCGGGCCCTCGATGATTCTTCGATCACAGCGAAGCCATGGCATAGAAGCACCAGTAACCTTCTAGCGCAAACTCTACGACCCTACAATACCCCTTGATTCTGCAACTCAAGCGTAACTTGAGCCCCTCACAATCAGTTTGATCCCCTCCACCCACCGCTTGCTCCATGTACAGCACTTCAGTCGCAAACCAACGGCCGTGCAGTGGTTGTCTTGTCCTGCACCCCTTTCACTTTGACCTTGGCCCCTTCACCCTCCCCAATCTTCATCCACAAAACACGTGCCGATGCCATCCTCGCCTGCAGATTCGCCTTGCATTGGCTTCGATCCTTTGGGCTTCTCAGCATCCTTCCAGGCCTCTTCTAGGTTTTCTAGCCCTTGTGCTGATTCGCCCCCTCCTTTCGATACCAGATGTTGCGGTGTGCAGCACTTTGCTTTGGCTCGCTCACCGCAAGCCGCATCAGATGCAGGTCATTCTGGTACTGTAGACTGCTGGCAATGCGAGGGCAGAATGAAACAAAAACCGCACTCGTAGAAGCCACCTACGTACGGGAACTGCCCCGGATGACTTTCGGAATTTATACCCCGAAGCATTGAGTTGTCACGTCTCAGCCGCGGTGCGCCGCTGCGGAATTTCCGTTGACTGGTGAGATAGATGCATACTGTATGTATCAGTACAGTACATGAGTGTCGGTTGTAAACCGATAGTGGCCGATCATCTCAATCACGATTTCACTTCAACGTCAGTGCTGGCGTAACTTTCAGTTGAAGAAAGACGCAGCAACATTGCCAGAGTCAGAGAACTTTTGCTTATTGTCGTTCCTTGACTAATAGCGTGGGTGATGAGCGCTCTGTCTCATTTCATCATCCGTCTAACTCCGTTGCTGACGGTACGAACCGTGTGGGATAATTGAGGCTCGAGCCGCGAATGCTTGTTTCTAATGACCAAGACTCCCATTTTGGTCGGCGAACCGAAGCCTTCGGAGACAAGTCCGCTAAAACGTTGGAAAAATGTTTAATGCTAACGCTTTTTCCCAGGTATCCCGTCCCCGTCCCCGTCCCCGTCCCAAGACGCGGCACAGTCGAAGGAGAGTTATATTATTACGTAGGGGGAGCTGAGACAGTATCGCTCCGATAAACGGGAAAAATACTGTACCGTTTTAGGTATCAAAGACCGCGACGCCACTCGGCTTTTGTCAATTGAGGACCAGCACCATCGATATTTTAAACTCTGCGTTTCCTCGGATAACGCCTCAACACAGCAGTGGATGTTTTAGCATCGGCCGTATGAGATCTCGCAGAGCTGTCATTGCTAGGAAAACAAGGGATGGCCACGTGCGTTTGTGCACTTTCGCCACGATACGATCGTCAAGATCCTCTTGCAGCCGATAATGGAGGGGAGGCAAAATGCAAGGCAACGCAATGTACAGAACTACAAGTTTCACTGCGGCTCAAGGTTTCTATAGACGCGGAAACATGTCCTACAAGGGGAAAGGGCAGTGACATCTACATTGCTGCCGCGGCCGTCTTGTAGTCGACCTAAGGAATGATATAGTCGCAGTGAATGTGGACTATTGACGTCTATCGGCAGTATCAAGACGAGTTTCAACGTAAGATACTGTACGGCACGTTTGTCTGTCCATCCGTATCTTCGACGTTCATCCCCCTCTTACTTACAGCCAACACATGGGCGACAATCAACTAAACTGTTAACAGCACAAGCGTTGGGCCGACTCTCTCTCTCATCGATCAATCAATCGTCTTCCCCTCCTCCAAGTGGAACCCTCCTTTCATCCCCATTCTCGAAAAGCTGACGATCTCATCCCATATCGTCCTTTTCACTCCCCCTCCCTTCTTTCCTCTGGCCATGTGCGTGACAAGAGGCATGGAGGTGGAGATGCGCTGATGCCGGTTGGACAATGCAACTCTCATACGTAGTTGATTCTATCTTGAGAAGCACAGAGATGAAGAAAAACATGCCGAGGGCTGAGCCAAAACATGACTACCACCCTTGTTCATGATAGTAACTAGTCCCCTAACTTCGAAATTGGACAAGGGTCCAGACAGGGTTTTGGAATGTCATCGACCAAGGTCAAGTGCGTATGGGGTAAAATGAACAAGACCTCTCAGCGTGCAGTGATGAGTGAAGCAAAGGGTGAGATGTTCGCTCATCTTGGGCTGCTAACTTGATCTTGGGCACTAGTCAGTAGACTATCACTTTGCAAAGAGAGAGATCCAAGTGTGAGAATCCAATATGTGTATCTTGATTCGTTCAAACAGTAAATGATATGGGTTGATGCACTTGACACCCATGTATGTAGTTTAACACCTCTAAGAGAGCCCCGTATCGCCAGATAGTTTCCCAATGCATGTGTTCCAGATTGCACGCCTCCATAAGATTCCTCGTAAAAAAAAGTAATAAAACTCCGAAATAAAGTAAAATACATGTTATGGCCGTTAAATGTGTGTGTGTGTGTGTGTGGGTACCTGTCATTCCTCCTCTATTTCATTTCATGCCTTGATTTTTTTTTTAGAAAAGGGATGATGCAAAAGAAGTTTGTTGGTCCCCCCTTGTAGGAGAGGATCAAGGTTGTGTGTTTTTGTGTGGGACGATCGACGTGGTTGAGCGAGAAAGAGACTTGCCGCGGCGGCGGAGAGTCCAGCCTCCGTTTTTGTATGGATCGACAATGTGGTGCCGTGTTCTCCCACAGAGTCATGCCTCAGCATATGATCCTTCATTATCAAAGAGGATACAGATCAAAGATCGGATCATGTGAAGCGAAGTGAGGTAAGGTAGGTAGGGTAATGTGAGAGAGTGAGAGACCCATCAGACAGACTCTACTCCAGAGCCACTAAACCGCATAGCTCAGGGTATCGTTGGGCAAACGTCTCGCTCAGGCGCCAGTTGGCCCCGTTCATAGCATGGACCATGAGAGCATCCGTGAGCCCAACATGGCCCGTCTGCGGATCGGTGACTAGACCATCTAGCGGCTGATACGGCCAATTCACAAGGCGCAGCGCGTCAAAGTAGACCCGTTGAAACTCGTCTGTAGCGTAGAGGTCCTGTCGCTCTATCGCGGCCTCGCGCAGACTGCCCCAGAGGAGTAGATCGAGCCATTGGGGGTGGGGAATTGTCAGCTGGCGCTCGCGCGGCACGTAGTCGTCGCAAAGGCGCGCGCGTCTCTCTGGTGTAGGCTGAGCCAGCCAGCAGATGGTAGTTTGCAGAGGCGCAAAGATGGCGATGCGCTCAGTCAGCCGTGTCATGCCTGCTGTGTCGATAAGGCTGCGGATGAGGTCGGTGATGGGGTGAGGTGAGCAGGCAAGCTGTGCGTGGCTATCATGGCCACGAAACACGGATCGCACGTCTATATGAGGCGGGCCCAGCGTGTGAGCGAGCGACTCAGCGGTTGTCATGCGGCGACAGTCCTGGAGGAAGCCGACTAGGAGCTCATCGAAGCGACAGGCCGGCGAAGTGGTCAGGACGGGCACCGGCCAGGACGAGCCCGGCTGGGGTTGGTCCTTCAGTGGACCGAAGACTGGGCCTGGGGGTAGTAGACGGGATACATGTTCCAGGCGGGCTGCTGGTGTTGTGCCATGTAAGTATGGGGGGATACGGGCTGAAGCGAAGGGTTGTTGAGGCGGAATCCGGCGTCTAGACACTGAGTGTGATTAGCCTCCTCTCCCATGAGAACATAGTGCACTCCTTGGGATTCCGTACCGTGAGAGTCCACATCGTCGTACTCCATCTTGATGACGTCCTTATGACCGTGGCCAACAGCGCTGATGCTCGACGAGCTCGTGTTGCTGGAGGGCAGCAGCGAAGTAGGAACGCTCGTAGGGATGTAGCCGGCGCTGTAGTCGTCGGCAGATGAGGAGGGGCTAGAGACGTTGGAGGGGACGGGGCAGGGAACTGCGCTGGCCCATGACTCGCAGTTGCTGGAGAGGGGGACATATTGCTGTCCATAGTCGGGGAGAGGGCTGTAGTCGCCAGCTGGGAAGGGAGAGCCACGAGGGCTAGGGATGGCACCGCTACCGGTGCTAAGGTTATCATCGTATACTGAGGAATTGGTTAGTACGTTGTTGGGTGGTGGTGAGGAGGTTGAGATGGTCGTACCAGGTGTAGAGTAAGGTGACGAGGTCATTGAGACGCCCATGTTCTCCTTGAGTCGCATCAACTCCTCCTCGAGCGCTTGGTTTCGTCGCAGAAGCTCCTGGACGGTCTGATCACGGCTGTGCTTGCTCTTGAGATCCTCCAGCTCGCGCTCTAGACGGTCAATGTGCTCCTTGGTTCGCGCCCGGATAGCTCGTTGAGCCTCTCGATCGTTTGCCCTCTTGCGCGCAAGTTGTGAGGGTGTGAGAGTAGAGACGCTTCGGGTGCCTGTTATTGTTGGTTGTTAGTGCTGATCCGAGTTGGTTTGGTGGTGCTGGTTTTGCTTTTGTTCCGTGCTGTTGGTAACTTACCCTTTCGCTTGGAGCCCTTGGCGGGCTCTGCTGAAGATGAGCGGACCATGTTGTCGGTGTTGTTTGTATGTGAGTCGTGATAAGGCATAGAGGTTGGTGAGGACGAGAGTGAAGCGATCATGTCAAGTCCTTTGTGTGTGAAGAAGTGGATGTGGATGTGGGTATAGAGGATATATATAGGCCAAGACTTGTATGTGCTATACAAGTAGTAGTATGGCAGAAGAAAAGAATGAGTAAGAAGAGGAGCTCCAAGGGTGAAGAAGGTAAGGGTCCCAGGTTGGAGTATTTAGATGAGATGAACTGTAAGCTGTTGATTGATGTCTTGTGGAGTCCTTGTCGTCTTTAAGTCAAGGTCAAGGTCAAGGTCGTGCAAGTAAGTGTTCGCATGGAGATCGACCCAACTACTAAAGTTGATCGACGGACCGGGGGTGTTGTTTATAACCATTTCTCTCTGGCGCCTCTGGCGTAGGGTTCCCATTCTTTTTTTTTCGCCTTTGGATGGTGTACGTACAGTGGTGAGGGTGGTGTGCAGTACGTACTGTCATGACAGACCCTTCAAAGTGAATTGGCGTACCCCCAAGCGTGTGTTTCTACACGCTCCCATCCACTCTGTTAGTGTTGGTCCGGCTCATGGCCTCTCGGGGCAAGGCTAGGCTAGTTCAAAGGCCCAGCGAACGTGGGTCCTCCTGGTGTCTTGGTCGAAGCGCGGTCCGGTGCGCCACGCTGCTTATTAGGTTGGCTGAGTACCTACAGCTTGTACTGAGGACCTGAGGCGTGTACCCGGAGCCTCCTGTTCTCTTCCTGCACTCTGAGGTGGCTTGTCCTTGTCTCTGTCTCTTTGAGTGTTTCTTACTCATTGTCTTTTCGGCCAACCCAATCCAACGTCGAAAGACCGATAGGCATAGATAAGAGACATATCGTGGCATAACAGACAAGCTGTTGAAACCCCTGTCCTGCCCAGTTTTCCAACAACAGACGTTAGATATCGAGTCTGGCCTGGGTCTGGCCTGGCCTGACCTGACCTTGCTCTGATACAATTGATCTCCCCCCTCATTCTTCGCTTCGTCTGGCTAGAGGCATGGCAAGCATAGTAATCGCAGCGGGTCTCTTTTCCTCGTGGTTCCAAGATTGATTGACACTCCACTAACGAAGCTCTCGGACCCTTTTCTTGCGCTGAGCTGAGATCAAGGCCGTTAATGCTCACCTTTCTTGTCTACAAGTGGAAGAGGCCCCGTTTGCCGGACCGCGGATACTTACGAAGCGTTGTGGACTCTGTTTGGTTGGTTTCTCGAAGGCAGGTATCGCTATATGGCCCTCGCTCAAAGTGTCGTCGATGTAGGATGGCAACACGTTGCCCGTTACGGTCACCGTCTCTTGGACGGTTGAGGTACGTCTCAACACTTGGACCCAGATGCATTGAGCATGTCTCTTGTCTGCATTTCGCCATCAGAACTTCGCCGCAGCAGCGGTTGTGCCATCTCCGATAGCCCAACTATTCGTTGCAGACGACCAAAAGGCGAATGAACCTAATCATCTACCTTATTCTGCTGTAAAATGTCACTGTACGGCTAGCGGTGGGCCTAACGGTACAGAGAAGACGGCGTGGTTTCGATATGCTCTGCCGTCCCCGATGAACGACGTTGCTTGTGCTGCATCTGTCTGTCTTCCTGTCTGTATCTCTGGTGCTCCGAAAAGAAGGGTGTACATGTGTCTCAGATGTCCAAAAGTCTCGGGGTGCCCTTATGATGGGCCCTGAAGTTGAACGTCCATACAACAAGGTACTGCAGCTCGTAGTGTAGCGTAGCGTGTGCTGTAGCGTGGCCCCCAGGGAAGCTCCCCCAGAAGCGTGGAAAACGGACAAGTCCTAGGGCAGGGCGATGACACTCTGCAGCACTGAATCGACAGCCCATCCCTACAGTAGCAGTCTGCCCCCACTGTAAAACTGTACCCCCTGCGAGAATAGACTTTCTGTCCCCTCTGTACCCTAGCCGATATCCGGCGTAGTCGGTGTCGGGGTCAAGGTGTGAAGGGGCCAGCGACGGCTCCCATGTTAGCGCGCTCTGCGGTTGTCGGAGGGCCTGAGATGGAGTATCGAGGACCTGTATAGCGGTGGAGCACGTGGAACCAGGGGGTAGTCCTTGTCCTTGGCCTTGACCTTGAAGCCAAAGCAAACTACCCAACACCCTCAAGCTTTCAAGGTCAACAAGACAAGGCATTGAAATGAGGAGTCCATGAGATGAGGCGCCCGTAGTTAGTATCAGAGCATGACAAAACGTGGGAGCGTTGCCCTCAAGCCTCAAGTGGAAACGGCGCCAACCAAACCTATTGCGAGTCGTCTCTTCTGACTCTCAAACTGTGCCGTACGTAGTATTGTAGACGGCGTCGATCCAAACCGCGCCCATATGGCATCATCATGGCCACTCTCTGATCCGAGAGTCATCCATCCTCCCATCCTACTGTAAGATGTTAAGCATTGCATCTTGCGGTCAAGTCAAGGACCAATCCCCAGATCAGACGCCAGCGCACATGGGCATCGCATGGCACAGCAACCCTTTCTCTCTGTGTGTGTGCGTGTTCATCTGCTTCAGCGCCTTCGGATTCCCCGCCAAAGTCGAGAGGGAACATCAAAAACCCACTCCTTGCAGATCCCCCGTGTACAGCACAGTAGTAGTAGATACCTCAAACCGCAGCGCAACCCTAGTCATTCAGATTGCGCTGCTCCAACCCTCCCTCCACGGACAACATGTCTGCTTTGAGAATTGAGATGATGACTTCAGAGCCGCAACGCGCGATCAGACATCCGAAGACATTTGGTGTCGGAGATGCAAGGTGCAAGACGCAGTCGCACCGTGGCAATTTGGACGTCCAGACATCGTCGGACAACCGGCTGGCATCGCATCGCATTCACTCCTAAAACCCGGGGACTTATTCTAAACCCGGGACAAAAGCAAGACAACTGACTGCAGTACCGGGCTGAAAGTCTATGCCTGTGCGGCGCAGCCCCCCCAGAGCACAGCGGTTTTAAGGAACCCCATTCAGCACAAAGGCCGTGGTGAGCCGCTGCTGACAGGTCGATTGTGTCCTTTGAGTTTTGCCCTGCAGGTGAGCTCCCTCTTTCAGAAGGAAAAAAGAATCTTCTCTGTCAGGTTCCCCGAAACCTGGGAGACCCTTGACGGCAAACCTCTCTGATGGCGTCATCTCCGTGAGGCGTCAGCTTGTTGGGTATTGCGTGTGTTGTCGGAGCGCGTTCGGGATCATTATCACCATTTCTGTTGTATTCTATTCTTGACAATCACCACCAACTCGTCTCGGCACTTGAAAGCTGAGACGATTGTGATGCGCGTAATCCAGCTGAGGTCAGCAATTCAATGGGCCTCTGTACCAACGTCGCGTTACATTCATGACGTGCGATTGAAGGGCCTTCCTTGCTCAAATTCATGGTCATGTCGTCTAGCAGGGCCTCCCCGTCTAGAGCAGTTCATCTCCCGCGGGCTTCAAACTGACAAATGTCTTTCGCGGCGCCGCATTGAATAGGATCGAAGAGGGAGATTCGATCCAGAGACTCTCACCGCGCCAAGGAGTGCCTCCAATTGACTAACAATAACAATTGCCAAAACCAACCCGCGACCCGGTAATGTGGTAACAACCGGCTCCCGTTGACCAAATCGGATTCGAGCGCAAGGGTCAAAAGAACCCGTGGAGTATAGGAAAAAGCAAACATTTCCCAGCCATGAACTATGTTTTCTTTACCCCAGGAAATAACAGAGAAACAACAAGCCCCAAGGACCACCCAGAGGCTCGATCATGGCTTGCTTGCGTGATGAGTGCTCCATCTTGGCCAGCCACAATTCCGTCGCCGTGCTAAAGGATGGATGGATCCCTTGCTAACGCTGATTAAACCCATGTGTCGTGGAGCTTTGGATGTGATCTGATGTGATTTGACTTGATCTCTTTTGTTTTAGCAAGTGGGTAAGGCAATTGGCCTTATCAAGCCCTGTCAGGGGCCTTGTCCTTGTCCTTCAATATGGATAATAATATCCAGTCTTGATAGTACTTCGGGTGGTGCTTCGTATTGTGATGAATGCCATGTCTAGAGATCCCTGGGGTGATCTGCAACAACCCCATGACCCATCCCGTGCACCGTCTGGGCTTCAAACCTCGGAGTCGAAATCAAGAGCCGGTGTTTGGTCCCCATTCCACTTGTAGAAGTCGACCAGTGGGATTTCAAGGGTCCAGCACCGAGCCTCTTGTAATCCAGCCTAGGCCCGTCTCATCTTGGAGCTTACATCGAGCTATTTCCCAAGTCTCGAGGCCAAGACGGCCATCGCGGCCTCGCAAGGCCTGGTCTCCTGTCCGTCGATTAGCATGAGTCTTGGCAATAGCATCTTGCTCGACAATAGAACCCATTTCTCTAGGGCCCAGTTGTCCCTGACCTTGGGTTCGCTGTGGAATGCGTTGAGAGCTAGAGCTTGAACCCTGTGAGCCCCATACTGGCCGAGTTCCGTATCTTATTATTATCCATCAATGCTTGGTTTTTGTTTGAATCCAGCCAGTTCCTCCCAGAGCATTGGCCTTGGGTTTCCTCCCGGTTCCGCTTCCGCTTCCGCCCAGGGCGCAGGGAGTGCCGAGCAAAGGGATGAGTTTCCCGGCCAGTGGCTTCCGTCCTTGTTAGTTAGTTTGCTTCAAAATGTGCCTCTCGCGTCGACGGAGCCTCTAGTCGCTGCCCGTTGCCTGCCATCGCATATCCCACTGCCTTGTCTTGTCTTAGACTTTGACTTGTCTCGCTGATTACCGCGCGCCCGGATCAAGGGTCTCTCTGGCGCCACAGATATCAGAGAAATCCGCTCGATTGTTCAGATTAATACAATCAAGAGGATCTTGGCTTGCCAAGTTGATTGTTCAAAGCCATGCCTTATCTTGGCAGCCTCCAATACAGTCTAGGAAGCTCA
Organism: Fusarium sarcochroum; assembly: GCA_013266185.1. Lineage (NCBI taxonomy): Eukaryota > Fungi > Ascomycota > Sordariomycetes > Hypocreales > Nectriaceae > Fusarium > Fusarium sarcochroum. Next base: position 57,909 of record JABEXW010000168.1, read on the forward strand.
TGCACAAACCATAATGGTCATAGGCTGGCTGTAGGCATCAGCGACGGGGATAAGAATCGGCCCTGGTCACGTAAAGCAGATCCACAGGTTAACCCGGATGTCGGATCCTGATCATCCTGGTGTCAGGGATTAAGTTCCTCTCTGGCTATGATAGGTTCGGCAGCATGCACCCCTTATCCGAGATGCGAAGTGTTGGTGGTGAGTTCAGCTGCATATGTGTGTCTCTGTATCTACGAGTTGCGCGCTCGTTCTATTTGGTGGCGCTGCCCATACGATCGTAGTCGTATGTAGGTATCTGAAGTTGCTTGGTGCTGTACGAAATGATTTTTTATGATATCTCGGGGTTCTCATCCTTAACCGCCTCCACCAACTCCTCCAACCCACCGACTGTTGTTGGGCCACTCATACCCTCTGGTGGCAGCGCCCATCGAGGCAGAGGGCTAACATAAGACCATGCACCGCCTGCGTCCTCATACCGAAGACTGTGGAGCCATAGCGACAGCTCATGACTGCCAGGATCTGAGTATAGAGGTGTCTCGCATATGTCGCAGAGTTCGCCGGTCAGCTTCTCCGCCCTCTTTTGTTCATACTTATCCACCATGGCATCGTAGTAAGCAACGGCTTCTGCCACTTCGTCCTTGCCCATCCGAGACAGCCGGCTGACAATGTCCTCGTCTGTGTTCATAGTTGCTTCGGCGTCGTTTTGTCCCAGATCCATGCCCCAGACTCGTCGATTGGCATAGATTGGATCATTTTGAATAGGGTGGCCAAGATGTTGAAGGTGAACCCGCAGTTGGTGAGTACGACCCGTGACTGGGAGACATCGAACGATCGAGTACCCTCTCTTGTTTACCCAAGGGTGATGTTTCTCATCCTGAACCTGTTCAGGTGTTTTGGGGCGCTCATCTACTTTCTCATCTCCCTCGGCAGGATAATAGGCCAGTTTCTTAAATACTGTCCGCGCAGTCTTGCCGTTTGCGCGTACCCGGTTGAGGCCAAGCTTAGGAGATATTTGCAGGATTGGTTGATCGCAGACGACCTCGCCATCAGGAAACTCGCCCATCACCCGAGCGATGTATTCCTTTCTTACTGTGCGGTCCTTGATCTTGATGCCTAGTTCCACCGCAGCGGGAGGGTTCTTTGCGATGAACATGATGCCACTTGTGAGGCGGTCCAGGCGGTTACAGAGATATGGCAAGAATGCTGGGCCGCGGTCTGACTTCATGATCTCAACAACCGAGTTGAAGTTGTACCGCCCAGCGGGGTGAACAGGAACACCGGCAGGCTTGTTAATAACAATCATATCATCGTCCTCGTGAATAATCTGGACAGGGTCTTCTGTAACTGGAGGTTCATGGCGGTGCAGGGTATGAGAAATGAGGTCACCATTTCGGAGGATATAATCCGGCCCAACACGGCGACCATTGACAAAGATAGTACCCTTTATCATGGATTGGCGGTAGTACTCCAGGGGACGGTCCCTAAACTCAGACTCATAGATCTCGAGGAGAGGCCTGTTGCGCCATCTCTCCTTGCAGTGAGTGTTGTAAGTATAGTGGTATGGAACGACCCGGCGCAAACCGTCTCCTTCAAAATGGTAGGGTCGGGGCCACGGATCTCCCACCGGGGTAATGAGGGTCTCGTCCGGATCCGAGACTGTCGGCGGATCCTGCTTCTTCTTTTGTTTGGGTCGCCTAGGATTCTGTTTATTGTTGGTGGCGGTTTGTGGTGGATCGGAGCTCGGTTGGCTCGGTGCAGGGCTTGGTGTGAGACTTTTTCCACCCTGGATATCGAGGTCCTGGAAAGCATTCGCAAAGATGTGCTCCTCTGAGGGAGCGTCCTCAGACTTCGGAGAGGACGAGACCATGGCGAAGGGGCGTCTTTCGCGAGGGGGTAGCGAGGAGGCTCGGGGCAGGGACCTGGATCTGCGGAGTGCGGAGGAGTGCGGGCCGAGGCGAAGAGCAGCAGCCCTCATTCCTCAGCTGCAGTTGAGGGGGAGATGCGGCGCTTTTCGCGGCAGGCAACGATATTGAGCGATCAAAAGGCGCAATAGAGGGCGTTGGAGAACTCGGTAAGCGAATGCATAGGGAAAAAGCAAAACAGGTTATGATTTGTTTTCTGCGTGGGCCTGGTGATAGGCGAGACTCCCTTGCATCTCAGCTTCAGACATGAATTCTGGTGATAATCCGATAAACAGTTTCTGTGGGTTGGATCCAACGGCAGAATAAACGAGCGGTGGCATGGGGCAGGAATGACCCCACGTCTCGTTTGGGTAATTAAAACCGGGCGGTCTGGGCGTTAGTGGGTCGTCAAAATCAAACTTGACAAGACCCTGGCTTAAATGCAAGGTAAAGCCGTCGCTTGTCCGGGACGGCAGATGGTTTCACGTTTGCACTGGAGATCCCCCGCGTAAAAGTCCAGACTGTCAAAGTCCACTGACGACTGGGCTTGGAGCACTGGCCTGCAGGCGCCCAGCCCTACCTTACCTGCCTACCGCCTGTGGCCCTCGGGTGGTTCAGTGCCCGAGCCCAACTGTTACGCCCCTAGATTTAGGCAAACCGTCTACTAAAGCTCCCGCCTAAGCCCCCCGCTATCCTGGCTGTTATACCTAAACCCGCTGTAAATGAGCATTCATTCCAGGCCAGGCGGTGGACTTGAAGCTTTCAAGATTGGACTTCAAGTCCAAGAGTTAAACCTCGGCTTTTCCTTTTCGGGCTGGCATCCCAGAACCTCGGGAACGCGTCCAATTTGAATACCTATCTAGGGATCTTTCATTCTTGAATCCCATCTCATCTTATTTCATCTCACTTCATAGTCTGCCTTTTTTCCGATTCTCAAATACTGGGCTCTATGCACATCGCGAGACACAAAGAGTCTGGAAGCTACACTGCATATCACAGCTCCTGAATTCATCACTTATCACAATCCCAATCCCAATCCCAATCACCAGACAAAAATCTAGATTCATTGTCTCCGTGGCATTTGTTCTTTATTGGTTTTCCTTGGCATCGTCGATAAACTTCACGCCTCTACCCAGGCCAAGACGGCACTACCGGTTATTACCTACAAAAAATACTTCTCGCAAAGCAAAATAAGGAATACGGCAAAGCACACGGTCGAGAACGTTTGCTCTCCACGGAAAAGAGACATCCTACCCCAGAGTCGATCCCACGGAATGGGTAACAAGGCATCGCCTGCGGAGCTCAAGGCCCGCAAGAGAGAGGACTACCGATTTATGCTCGATTACCGCACGCGATGGTGAGTTTGCGCCTCATTACCGCTTTCGATCTCAAAACTCTTTTCTTTGTATGCAGAGCGCAACTTTTGCTCCGGTGATGAGCAACTCATCACTTGACCTGATAATTGCAGATTGCGGAATGCTTGTGCTGCCACTGTGACATCGTGTGATAGTAAAGAGGAATGAATTATTGATCAATTCAATAGACTGACTCCCTGTCTACCACTAGGAACGATAACGACATGTATGACCATATGAACAATTCCGTTTACAACTTTTTGTAAGTGACGATCTACTAATCCATAGACTTTCGAGCTTCATCCCTGAACTAAACTCCAAAACTAGATTCGACTCGCTCATCAACGCCTATCTGATCGAAAACTGCAATCTCCATCCCCCGACATCACAGCAGTTCGGTATGTGCGTGCACACCCATACTGACTACTTCTCATCCATCGCGTACCCTGCTGTTGCCGAGCTTGCCCTGCGCGTCAACAAGCTCGGCCGATCAAGCGTTACGTATGAGACAGCCCTATTCGAAAAGGGCGTTGATGAGGTCAAGGCTGTGGGGGAGTTTGTGCAGGTTTATGTCGATCGCAAGAGTGGTAGGCCACTCAAGAACGGTATGGCGCAAACGCTCCGGCAAGAGCTGCAGAAGCTGGTCGTTGACGAAGATGCCGATAAGACAAAGTCCAAGCTATGAATTCAATAAAGTAGAGTGTACTTTGAGCTACTCCGGGGTAGTAAATTATATGAGAAGAGTCCACATGTTTGTAGTAAAGCACTGTTGTTTCTGCGATAGCTTATTTCCTAGACTAGTACAAGTAATAGTGCCTAAGGTAGTATGAAAAACTACCTATGAAGCTGACGTACCAATGCACTTATTTTCTATTCGATATGCTTGCGACACTTAACATACTACTAGGTTCCTGGTCTAGCGACTTATACCAACCACCTTACAGACTACATAGTATTCATTTTATCTCAACGCATTACTGATGCTCATACTTCTTAACCTCACCTCCATTAAGTCCACTCTCAAACATCAACTCCAAAAACTCGAGATCCGCCAACGCCTCCTCCACGCTCTGCCTCTTATCCGGCTTTCCCTCCAACAGCGCCTTCGCCCATGCCTCAACCTCCTCATTCACACCACTCGTCCTCTCAAATTCCTTAACGTTCTCCTTGCCATCCTGCGTCACCGTAACATTGTCCCCATCAACGACCACCGAGCCCTTCTCATATCCGAATTGGAACACCGATGTCGTGAGCTTGGAACCGCAGGACTGCTGATATGTGCCGCTCACGCCGCTCTTGAGTCGGATCACTGCGTTGACAGTGTCAATCGGTGGGAGGTGAGACTGCACCTGCGCCGTAAAAGCTGTCACATCGGCCGCCGGCGTCGTGAGAAGCTGTCGCGCCGCAGCGGTGAAGTGCACGCCGCCATCAAGCAGGAAACCGCCTTGAAACTCGGGCTTTGCTCGCCATGAAGTGCCATACCATTGAGACTCAGCGCTCATATAATAAAAAACACGCACGCTAAAGTGCTGCAGCTTTCCAAGCTTGGCAGCCTCTGTAGCGGCATAGTCGAACGAGGGCTTGAAACGAAAGTTCTCAGCAATGGAGAAGGTCGCCTTGCCTCCCAGACCACGGTAGTAGTCGAGCAGCTTCTTGCCCTGGTCGACAGTGGGAGCGAGGGGTTTCTCGGCGAGGACGTGTTTACCGGCAGCAAGGGCGGCCTTGATGTGCTCGGGTTGGCTCGGGATAGGCAGGGCGATGATCACGGCCTCGATATCGGAGCGGGCGAGGAGGTCGTCGAGCGACTTGCCGGACCCCGAGTCGCCCGAGTAGAGGTCCGGAGTTTGATCGGCGCGGGTATTAAGCGCAGCTGTCTCTTGGGCCGACTTGAGAGAGCGCGAATAGATGGCCTTGAGGGCAAGGTTGTCTGCCTTCATGATGGCCGGCTAGATGTCTCTATTCAGCATATCGGCATACCTAATCGGTCATGACTGGGGATTCGCACCATGTGCGCCTGTCTGGCAAACAGGCCGCCGCCGATCAATGCTACGCCAACGGGTGCCATTATGCTTGATAAGAGTTATTTTGATGTTGTTTACAGTCGGTTAGTGTAACAGGTAGCTATCACATGTCGGCAGTTATCAGAGAGAACTGAGGTGATGTCTTCAAGGCGGGGTTTCCCCTCCATCATGGAACCCCCACCATGGATTCCACTCGTCATTGTATACTATCTAACGCAAGGTACTGATATAGTTATCTATTCCTAAGTGTATTTCAAGATTAATGAAGTTACTGAAACTCATCCTAAAGTGAGTATTTCTCTTCGAATAGTTATTAATTTAGTCTAATTCTGACAGCTGAGTTAGTCTGATCCTAGTGAGATATTAGTTCTATGCCCTTTATGCGCCCTTGTATGTACCTTGTCCACAACAACACGGAAATAACTCACTCCATCTTTCTCTTCAACTCATCATGATCTCACTTCTTTCTACACCGCCGAATAAACAATTGACGTCATCTCTAACCCTCTTCTAAACACACGGACAGTTTTCGGTGTACGGTCAAGTCTCCACCTCCGAAGCTTCTCCGCTACGGACAAGCCGAAGCCCAATATGCACGGAAACACCAAAGATGCATCAAAGAAGAGAAACCTGTACTCGTACTCTGTGCATGAATTTCCTAAGCAGGGCAGGTGTGGTAGGGCGTGTGCAGCTGAGAAAAAGACAGCCAATAATTAATTACCTAAAACTGCCATGAAACAGAAAACAGGGCTTTTTGTTAACCAACTACCGGTGTCTCATAATACCTTGTGAACCAATGTAAGCTGCAGAAAAAAAACACGGCACGGCACAGGCCAACGGCGCGTCATCCGCTTCTGGCTTCTCGCCCTTCACCAACAGTCGATAGACTTGGTGATTCACCTTTGTTGTGTATTTGTGGCTGCTCATCCAGCTATTACAAAACAATACTTTGTATCAAGTGGCATCTAGCTTTTATTGTGTCTAATGTTTGTTCTGTTCTGTTTGTTCTCATCTGCAACCACGTCTAAAATTTCCAGTTGCATCCTCGTATAAGCCTCATTTTAACTACAATACCCTTGAACCAAACCTAGTCCCTCCCTCCCATGACACCACTTCCAATTCAGCTTATACACCCAACAAGACAAATCTCACGATACCGTTGCATTGAACCTCCACCTGAATCCCCTGTAGATCCCTCATGGACCCCCACAAAGTCGACCTTTTGCATTTTCCATCGCTTCAAGCGTCTCACTCTACTTGCATCTCGCGACAAATTCCTAATACAGCCTTCCCTTGCGGTCTTTTCCGTCTACCTACCCAATCCCTCGTGCCATATGTCTCGCTTTTTACCCCATAAAACTAAGCCTTGAGTATCTACTTTCTCCGAGGCCAAACAAGCAGGGCGCGTTCCAGGAACTTGTCTCTCCGAACGTTAGGTACCAGAGTTGGCATGTCGGCCAATTCTATCCATTGCATTACGTCTCCACGATCTCTGCCAAGCATAGCTTTCCCGGTATCGTAGGTTTCAGAAATTCCAGCCAATAGCCGAAAGAAAAAACTCAATTCAATGACATGCTCCGGGTGGCGTGCGTTAATGGCACGAGACTTTCCGTTTTCTCAGCAATAATGAGCAGGACGGGCGTAAAAATAAGCAGATTGTCTGCTGACATCTACCACCCGAATCTGAAACAGCTGACGTTAAATCCAATCGCCTCTTTCCAACTCAATTCTTTTGGTCGCTTGTTTGACAAATCCGTGTTGTGTTTGGGGCGTGCATCATGGCTGGTAGCTACCCTGTACTATCATAGTTGCTCTGGACGCCCGCAAATTTCCCTTGATAATCTTAGATACATACCTTGTATTAAGTTTGGCTTTATCATCAGGGCTTGTATCAAGTGCTGGAACCGCCTGACAGCGTTAATCCACGATATACGGTAGATGTGTGTTGGGAGTTTATACTTGGTACGCCTGACGATTTGGCTCCAAATACGACAGGAACGCGAGGAGATATCCTGCTATATGAAGGATAAATTCAATGCAGTATCGCAACCGTTCATGAGTTCAAATCAGATCTGATTCAACCCATTGCATATTCCTATAAAACTAGAATGCCTATTTGAAGATTTTCTTAGGCCACATGTTAGGATAGCAGCATCGGTGGCTATATGCCACCCATACTATATCGATATCTTAGTCCCTAATATCAGAATGATCGTACATAGAATCGATGCAGTAGTATTATATGATATACCATCTGGAGTTGTGATATGGGGGGTTGCCAATGTGATAACTCACACTACATATCGTTCAATCTCCTCATGACACCGGCTCAGCTGCACCCTCTGCAATACCGTGCCACTTATTAAACACATTTTGTGGATCATACTTCTTCTTCAACTCCCTCAGGCGTGGCAGGTTGACTCCCCATGCATCTTTCGGCGAAATACTATCTGCCTCGCTGTTGATGTATACGCCGACAGGACCTTTGCTCCAGTGACCACCTGCGACTGCCTGGTACCCATTTGTCTCCCGAATCCTCTTGCAGAGGCTACGATTGAATTGACGTATCTCTTCATCATAACCTGGATCCTGCCATGCAAACGAGGTCATGGCATCGTAATAGTCTCCTCGGTTGGCATAGGCCGTCGCCTCCTGCGCAACCTCACGGATCTTGTCTGTCGGAAAGAACTCGATAGCAACAACAGACTTGCCCATTCCATTGTGCGCTTCACAAAACTCCCAGAACGTTTCTACAGTTTGTAACATTGGTTCGATATCCAGCGGCATCGTTATGTTGCCTGATCCCATGAGTCGCCGAATGCCATGATCCATGACGGAGTTCAGGAGGGTGTTTACTTGCGCGATCGTTATCATCTCCGTGTTATCAGCAATCAGTTCCAACTCAAGAAGACCAGAAAAGTAGTCTCTGGCATCAGACTCTGAGCCATGGAACAAGGGAACGGCAGACACAATGCGCGTCGTCCCATCTGGCCCATACCCAATGCCCAATGCAAGACAGTGCCCTTCTGAGTGGGACCTCTCAAACACCTCATTCGCAAAGCGTAGTAGATCAGGAAGCTTGTCAGCCGAGTATGCCAGCGTGCCACTCCAGACTTTGTTCTGGTGATGAACCCGAGAAACGAAGCGGGTTACCACACCAAACTGAGCCCCAGCACCTCGAATAGCCCAGAAAAGGTCCTGGTTCTTGTATCTGGACGCTTCCACTATCATCCCATCTGCAAGAACAACCTCCGCGCGTAACAAATTGTCGATAGTTAGGCCGTGGCGAGGTGTAAGAAAACCATGACCTCCGCCTAGAGTCAGACCTCCAACACCTGTGTGATTGACGACGCCCCCAACTGTCGCTAGACCATGTCGCTCAAGGGCAGTATCGACATCTTCCCAGAGACAACCTCCCTCGAACTCAACAGTCATGGCTGCTGTGTCAACTTTAACCTTTCGCATCTTCCTTAGGTCAATGACCATGCCTTCAGAGGACGAGGCGCCGCTAGAGGAATGGCCACCGCCACATACGGTCATTGCTATTCCGTTTGATATTGCGAACTTGATCGCAGAAGATACCTCCTGCGAATTTGATGGCATCACGACAGCTGCCTGTAAAGTATCAGCTTGTTCCGAGGAACTTGGTGGGCAAAACATACCGCTCTTTTCACACAGGCCTTGCTCCATCTCTGTAGCTTCTCCTCGTAACCTTCATCTTCAGGTAGGAGGACATCACCATCTGGTATATCCATCCGAAGCCGAGCAAAGTCATACATGGTGATACAAAGTAACGAGTGGATGCAATATTGTGTACCTGAAATGATGCCCTCGTTAAGCTGTAAGAAGCAGAATGAGAGACAGACATCTGCAAGAAACCGTCGCGGAAGAAGCGAGTATTTGACAGTTTTCGTGGTCTCACAAAACACTGCAGTGGAGCGCTTACACGCATCGTTGGCTGATCTGAGACATGTCGTCATAGCTAACGGCTGAATGGTGAAGATCCTCAGCCCACGAGAATTGGAGGCCATCCAAGTCGCTCGTGTTGGTTGGTGGCTGATGGCGGGAACTCTCGTGTTTCGGAGCTGCAAGTGAGCAGTAATCTTCTGCTATCATTCGCCATCGGCTGAGAGGTCGAGGTTTGGCAAGACATCTTCCATCGCAAATCCATACTTATCAACCACCTTCTCCCCTCCCATGAGGTCCTTTCCATCACTGCCGTCTCTTCCACCTGTCAAATATCTTTGTATCTTAAGGGCCGTTTCCGATATACGTATAGCGATGTGCCAGTTTTCCACTGCGATGGACATCATGGTCGAGACCGTCAACGTTTTTATGAGGCGACCCGGCCCGGTCTTGTGACAATTGGACGCGATTGCTATCATAACCCACGCAAAGACACCGAGTACTGATTTCCACATGGGCAGACCAGACCGCCACACTGAACCCCATATTAGCATGATTTCTTGCTCAGAGCAAAAGTTGCTAATCGGCGAGCGGTTGAAGATTGCCTGACACCAGATCAAGGCAACTTTCCGGACGACGCGATATACCATATCTGGAAGGTCGGTGGTTTGGGAAGAACAGCTAGTTCCGGCAGACTCGGGGGATTTTGATGAGCTTTCAACCGAGCCTGACCGAGACGAAGTGCTGGATTTCGTCGATCTTTGAGATGGCGTATTTTCTGGGAGATGTGATAGTCTGTCATAAAACAAGCTGGCGATTTTCATGATTTTCTGGACATCGTCCAAAGTTGGATATAGCGGCAGTGTTAGAACAGCATCGAATAAGTCCCTCATATCATCGAGAATATTAGCGGTGGTTGGATGCAGCTGTAAGGAAGTTGAACATCCGTCGAAAGACTGCCAGCCAGAAATGAGAGGTGAGTTGAGAGCAGTGCGGAAAGGCACCTCAAATGGATCTCGGAATTCGAAACCACGATGACCATACATTGACGGATTGATCTCGTGTGCTAGTGCCATTACGATGTCGTGACTATTCTGGGTCAGCTCTTGAACTCGAAGTAGCCTGAGCTGGTGCTCATTACGGCTATATCTCACTCGATATACATGGTATGTTGACTTACACGATGATCATTTTGGCTAAATAGCCGTGTAAACCAAGCTGACTTAGTCCGCCTCTAAGCCTAATCATTTCTCTTAGACCCTCAAAATGAGCTTTGAGATCCTTCGTGGCGCCCCAATACCACGAGTCAGCAACCATTTGCACAACACCGAGCACCAGATTGTCGCTCGTCTGAGTCTTTCTATCCCCAAGCTGATCGTTAAGCATCTGAATCACTTTGCCCTTGTGCATCAATGCTAATGTCTTTGGGATATGACCCGTCTCAGACAGGAAGCATGATGATGTGAACAAGACAATTTGTAAAAGTACGGGATCCTGCATACAGGAATGATTCCAATACCTCATAAATTTATTCGCAGGGTCGGGGTTCCCATCTACTGCGCATTTGAAACGAGACAACAGCTGGAGGTCTATGGAGAACTTGGATTAGTAGAGATAAAAGAGAGCAGGACGAGCGAATGCTTACGGATGCGAACCAACTCCTTATTTAGCTTTGTAGGTGCCATAGGAAGGTATCTTAATTGCTCCATGGAACCCTCGACCGGCAGAGCAACAGGACGTCGGCCTTCATGAACCGCCAAGTACGCTTCGCTAGCCCACTCATCCAAGTAAGTACGTTTGGCGCCTTTGAGACGTTTTTTTGCAATGAGTTTAATATTGTCAGTTATAACTTCATCTTCATTGCCATCAGGCGATAATATAATCTTGTAAGGAATCCATGGATTGGTGACTGATTGTGTGAGCGAAGTCGTGGAAGAACCATCTGCTACCGAGGATGCAGCGGATGATTCAGCTTCAAGAAGGAAGACGGCCTCCTGAATATCGGCAGGATTCAGATGAGAATATGGTCCTTCTCGCATAACCAGAAGACTTGGTGGCTTGGGACGCGGAGCTTCAGGAATAGCTCTGAGATCATGTTAGTCGCAACAAATTCAGGGCCAGCAATGGGAGAGAGCACAACTTGACTCATTAGGGGCTGGAAAAAAAAATGAACTGACTTTTTTGAGGGTTTGGCTTCATATACGCAGTCAGGCTGGGGAAACCGGCGGTAGCAGTTTGTACACGGCTGACCTAGGTTACACTTTGATGAAGTAGTTAGCAGCCAGGCTTTCAAGTGAGCAATTCATCATGCAACAGTGATAAGGCAGGGCGTTTGAAGCTACACAAATTCCACGTGCAACATCGATCTCCATGCAGAAGGAGGTTGTATCACAACTAGACTATTGATGACAGACAGGGCGTTTGAAGTATACAATACGCAACAAGAGACAATGCAATCAACTCACTTTTTGCTTGCGACGACGGCACTCAAGGCATGATGACGATTGTCGCTGGGCAGGGCGTTTACGTGCGGCTTGCATCTGCGTGGCTTCAAGTGCCGGCATCATGCTGCTTCGTTATCGTTCCACCAACAGCCCGACAGCGGCAACTTGCAACACCCAATGTTGGACTGAGATGGCAGGACAAGACAGGCTATAGTCAGGGACTGATAATAGCCTTGGCGTCCCTGACGTAGCCCAAGAGTTTGATTGGTTTGATCAAAGCCAGATCTCCCAAAAGGAGCGCCGGTCAGAGACACTGAACGAGTTGTTGGTCGCCAGCGGGCCGGGGGTCAACAAGGATGGGCCGAGATGGGGTAACGGTGTTGGTTCTGTCCAAAATGGCGATTGGTGTTGGCTGGTGGGATGTGGTGTAAGCTGCACGACTCAATATCGCATACGCCAGACCAAGATATAAGTGATCTCTGGTGAGCGACTAAAGCCCAATGTGGCAAGATTCAATCGAAAGTCATGTTGAGTCTCGATGGAATGGGATGAAAAGGCACAATATATCCGAATAAAGCGCGAGGCCGAGCAACGTCGCTTGTAAACCAAACGCGGCAAAAGGCGGCAGACAAGACCAGGGAAGGGATGGCTATCGCGTGTCTGTTTGGTGGCTTGATCCTGCGAGTGAGTTGCAGCACTGGCGTGTCTCTCGCGCGACGCTTGGTGGAGGTAGGGAGGGATTCTCCCTTGGCGCTGTGCGTTGACGATGTTGCAGTGGTTGAAGATGCAACTCGATGTTACCTTGTCATGCGTGAACGCACTTTATTGCCCCAAACTCTCTCGTGAACCTGCTTCTCATTCGGAAATGACAGGCTTGTAATTCTGCAGATGCCTTTTGGTAGTATCGGTTTTGGCGCCCAAGTTGAAAGAACAAAGAAAGTGTCTGAAAGTTACGAATACAGACCTGGTGTCTCTCCGATGGGGCCGATTGCGACGATAGATCCTTGCTTTTTTCTCCCTTTCACTTGGAGGATTATGAGCTAATGTAGGTTGCAATACCACAAAGAGGGTCTTTCAGCGAAATGAAGAAAGGTACATATTACCAAGTTGTTTGAAGAGAGTCCAGGCCACTTGCACCATGTAATGGTGATGCGGTCGCATTGTCGGCAATCGAGACCCTGAGTCTCGACTGCCCCAAAATCAGCTACTTTTGCACTCGCCAAGCACTTCTAACCCATTCTAGCCAGAAACGTCTGGAGCAAACTCTCCTTGGCAAAAGAACAAACCACGAACTCGTGAATGAATCAAAGGTAAAACCCTCGAAAGCACACTAATTAACATAAGCACTATCGCGAATGCCGAGATCTCTCTAGCCCTGCTACGTGCCTGTGTCCCTGTCTAGTCGATCTACCTTACCGTAGCAAGTCGCTAGTGATCCAGTTGATGGCTAGGATGCATCAACTTCACCCTTTGATGTCTTTAACTCATACGTAGGCCGATCTAGAACCAGTGACCTAGCTACAGCAACTGAATTTTGTCTTGCGTGTCTTCGTATATAATCCTATCACCTCGGTCAAAACCATTTCATACACGAAGGCAAAGCAGGGGGTTTACTCTGGGCCATCTACACTCTACAGTGAGATCTATGAAGGTCTAGGCCCTTGAAGAACCGGCGGGGGGAGGGGGACCACGGATGCTGCCGTGCTGCCGGCATCTCTTTGCCCGTGCTTAGAGCAGGCCTCTAAATCCTTTAGGCACCTCATCTCCCATAAAGACAACATATTGCTAAGAGACAAGCCAAAGATAAGCATAGGATAGGTAGCTGTTTGCCACTTGCTATCGTAATTTTTTGTATCACCGAAAGACAGCAATGATCTTCGATACGACAAGCCAATCTTCATTTATACAGGTACAGTCATTTTGACTAGCGGATATATAGATTATGCCCAAGCATCCATCAATTTCATTCAACATACATTCAAAGTTTCGTATCAAGAAAAACCAGGTGGTATCTAGTTGTGCAGAAGCAGAAGAGTCAAGAAAGAAAACATCATATCACCAATTCCTCCATCCGCAACGCCAGTCCTATATTCGTTCTAGGGTCATGTCGTGAATCAAGTTCGTGCTAGGGGGCAGTCAAATCCCCTCGTCGTCGCTTTTTGGTCCCAAACCAAACGATCAAAATGCAAAACATTTGCATCACCAAGAAAAGGCGAGCCAAGACCTCATCTTCCCCTATAGTCAGGCTTGCGAGCCATGTTTACTGGCGGGGGTTCATCGTCATCTAACGGGTATGGAGGCGCAGCCGCAGGAGCTCTTCGGCCACCATGGTGCTGCTGGCTCTCCGGGAGAGGCGTTTTGGGTGGCAGCGGCGGCGGTTCGATCCGGGTTGGTGGCGGAGCCGCTTGGTTTGGAGGCGGTCTGGGATACTCATCCGGGCTCATGATGGCGATCAGATCTTGGCCCGACGCGTCGCGATACTGCGCCGGTGTCGGTGCTGATACCGTCAAACGATCCTCTGGATGCAAAGTCGGAGCGCTAGCACTGGGGCCTCGAGGTCCTAGGGGAGGGGAGTTATGCGAGCCAGCCGTTTCTGGGCGCATGCGCTCGTTGGAGCTTCGTGGAGAGCCGTTGTGGTTGTTGTTGTGGATGTGCAAACTATCTGACCCCGATTCGAACGATGATCGGCTTGCAGGGCTGTGAGGGAGCGGAACAGACGTCGGAACGTCTCCTGCGAGCTCAAATGCCATGGGTGTTTCCCAGGTGCTAGAGGTCGACTTGACAAGCTCTGGGATTCCTTCGGGAGCTCGTGCGTGGCGGAGCTTGGATCGGTGAATTTTGCCAAGCTTCGAAGAAATGCCTTGGATCATTTTTTGCTCGGCCTCCCTCGACATATACCTTCGGGTTCCCGTGCTGATTTCGCCCAATCGGTTCCATTCGTTCATTCCAAACTCACCGACACCCACTTCAACGTTGAGACGGTAGTATGCATCAGGACTAACGCCTCGTCTTCCCAGGTGCTCGCGCATCATGTACTCGTGAATCTTCTCACATCCCTCGATTTTGGAGATCAACTTCCTACGTGCCTCGGCAAAATCGCCCAAGAAGCCTTCATACCACATTTGTGAGTTCGAGTCGCTGCCCTTGGGTCGTCGTCCAGTACCGACACTAACAAACACGCCCACTTCGCGACCGGGCCACTCGTTGACCACAGCTTCGTCTAGAGCTTCAGGACTGGGGTTGAAAGTGCCGACGCCATCATCGTGGAAAACTGATTGACCGATAGTGATCGGCTTGAAAGCCAGTCCGATGGCGCAGGTGGCTCGGCCAGCCTGCCAGATCTTGCAGTCGAACTCGGGAGGAGGCTCTTTTCGAGAATCGTAGGATCGCAGAACAGCGGCGGGCGAGTTTCGAGGTGAACCCTTGTATACTGCCGTTATCGCACTGTGAGATGTGTTAGTGTGTGGTCTTTTCGATGTAGTCGTTGTCAAAGAGTGACTCACGTTTTGGTACGGTTTTCTCGGTGATCGTATAGACGTGCATTTGGATCACCGTATCTAGAGTTGTACGAGGGCCGTTGCGCCATTTGAGAGGCAGGGCTGCGGGCGCTAAAGCTAACGGTGCTTGCGTTGCTTTGATTTCGGCGAGGACCACCGGCGCTCGAATAAAGCGCAGCATTGAGAGGGTTAGTAAGAGGGGATTCGGCGCTGTCGTTGCCTTCCCTCTCTTTGACAGTGTGTTCCCGGACAGCTGCCTTGATAGCCTCCTCAAGCTTGCTAGCTTTGAATAATGTTGACCGATATGGAATTCCGGCGATAGTTTTGTCGGTCTGGAAAACCATGCGCGTCATACGAACGTAGAGCTCCTTGCATGTCTCGAGATCCAGACGAAGTCGGCCCAACATCAAGGCAATCAGCCCGCCGGTACCGGTACCGACGATGAGGTCAAAGTGGTCGCATGGCTTGGGGATTTCGTGTCGCTTAGGAGCGCGGCCTTCGATTTCGACAAAGGTTCGGTGCATAAGCTCCTGGATAATGATGAAGATGGAGTAACCTCGGACACCTCCTCCATCTGCGGCGCGTGTTAGTAGCTAGAACGGGCAAAGAGAACCGCATCTTGGCGGGCGCTTACCGAGTGAAAGAACTCGAAGAGGCGGTCCTTTGGTCGTATCCTTCCTCCTGACTCCGCCTGAGTCCATGAGAGTAGTGGGCGTGGTCGGGGTGCGGCTTGCGCTTCAAATCACAATCGGAGGGGTAAGATATGGATGATTCGGACGTTGGAGAAAGTGGCAGTGTCGCGAAAAAGTTGTAAGAAAGCTGTTTATGGCCTTTGCTGCTCTTGGAAGCAATCGCTAGTCGAGATCAGGTGGGCAGTTGTGGTGAGAGACAATGGAGCTGATCACACCTCGTGCGCTAAGATAACAAGGCTTTGATGTTTCTGGAGAAATCGAGAGCTCAGGTTTATTATTGGGCTTGGTTGTCTAAGGCAAGGCAGGTTCTTGGTGGGCAGCCCAGGCAGTCATAGCCCATTCTTCACGGGCAGGTCAAGTCTTGGCTGACATGGAAGAGCCCGCACTACGTAACGCCCATCGCCCCGCCTGGGGCCCTCGTCTTCATCCATTTTTGGATCATGGATCCCTGAAGCCCTGACGCAACAGTGAGCGGACCTTTCGGAATTGAGCGCGGGACTTGGGCTCATCAGTGGATAAATCTTGGAAGCTTCCTCTTTTCCATGCACTGGGATTGCTGGGAACTGCGAGATGGTGCCTCTCAACCCCTGTAGCTCGTTGCAGTGGACGGGAACTTGCCCTTCTCAGGCTGGAAACTCACGCGCCACTTGAGATCCTGACAGCGGCATGAATTGCGGTTGGACACATGTGTCCTGGCTACTGCACGCTTAATGAACTGGTAGGACATGGATGATGCAGTAGATTGCAGACTCTGTCCGTGATTCCTTTTCACATATTTGCGCGTATCGCGAGATCAAACTGAAACGAGACCTAGGTAACGTTCATTACGTCCCATGTGGTTCGCAGAACACGAGACGACTAGAGAGTGGCTGTGTAAGCTTGGCTTTTTGGCTCTTGGCAACGATGCTCTTCCGCCCATTCACGGCCCATCGCCTGGCTTGGCAGTTCCAAGAACTTAGGCTTTTCGCCTCGGCTGAAAGCTCAACTCGTCCTTCTTGAATTCTGGTTTGCAGAGAAGCATCGTCCACGTGCGTGATCTACCAAACAGAACCAGCGGAAGGGAATAGCTCCGTTGAAAAGACCATCTCCCATTGCTGGGATTTTGAACAAAATTGGATGGGATTTGCTCCATCGAAATAGAACCACCGAGTGTAGGGATTTATTAGTTCACCGAGGCCTCTCATTGGTTGCGCAAACCTCCATTTACAGAAAGGCTGTGGCTGTGTTTGCCACACTCCCGCAACCAAGCCTCGTCTCGTCATTTCTCCAGGGTTTCCATCTTCGAATCTGGGACCTAACGCTTGAGGCCTTACGGGGTCACGGGAAACATTGACTAAGTCGGGTACCTGAATCACGGGTCTAAATTCCCATGAGGGAGCCAAGTGATATTCAGGAGAACCACAGTTGCCTCCATCGTGCTGCATGGTATATCCGGGTTTTACACGGAAGCCGGCAGAGACGTCTAGTCACCGGCATATGCGGCTCGAGGGCTGCCTCTCAATGGATGCTCGATTGAACGCGCGGTTTTCTCTCTATGTTGAGGAATGCCTTGTCGCAACACGAGCGTATCTGAGCTCGTAATCAGGCTGCGTGTTTAACTTTGTGCTTACCGTCTAAGAATAACATAGTTGTAGGAACCCGGATTTCTATCAATAGATAGGTATCCTTGAATCGACGCATCACAATCAACACTGACTGACCACCAGTGTTCATAATAAGGCACCAAAGATCCAATATCATGGGATTCAAATACCATTCCAATCACATCGTATCTTAAAGAGTCGCTGTCGGGATTTCGCCTGGTTCGGTTCGGATTGTGTGCCAGCTTCCACTTACTTACATTAACAGCCTTCTAAATACAGACAACAGCAACTCAAGCTGTCAGCATCCTTCAGTTTCGACAGCATCAATGACTACACAGCCTTGAACAAAGGAAAGACAATGCTTGGCATTACCAGGAGACACGTACAACGGAGTTATCGGGTCATTGTTTTTCGCTAGACGAAAGTTAGACAAAGCCTCATCCACACGCAACGTACATTGTTGAGTTTTGTTGAACCAACAGGGATGCAGCTTAAACAATGGACATCGACTTGATGTGTCAGCCCAAGGCTCTGCAGCATTGTTTGGCAGCTTAGGTTAGGCTGCTAGTAGGAATGTGATCTTAATCACCACGCGGCCGAAATAATACTACCTAGTAGGACGGATAAGAAGACTTCGATGGCATAGCGGGTCCTAACATAGGTATGAAGATTATATAAGAGTTATTAGAACATGATTGAGTCTTTAGGTGATCTGATGATGATACCTATATTACTGTTGTTATATCTTACGGAGTAATTTATAATCGCTAGCTAAGTGACCAGCTGAGTTTTAGTTTAACTGCGTGATCACCTCTGCAGCCCAACTTGGCCTCATAGCAGATTGACCAATCCGTCATGTTTCAAGACATTCACAGCTGGGCGTAGGCTCTGATCGCATTGCTCCATCCCAGAGAGCATAATATGCATGGAGCTCAGGGCCTACCATGACTGGCAGCATAAGTTGTGCTTCTGCAATCGGTGTTACCGTAGCGCGTGCCTAGGGCAAGGTTGCCGATCGGCCCTCTTGTGCCGTCTCTTCCTTTCATTCGTGGCCGACACGGCCGTTTCGTGTTCTGGTCTCCTACTCGTCGTCCACTAACCAGCACCTTTTGCCGACTTGTCCACAGCCGTGTTGACAAGTCGTCGCCCGCCATCAACACGCTCGCCGGGATTTGAGGAGGGGGTGCGCCATTGCTCCACTTTCAAAGCTCACTGCTGCGTTGCTTTGGATTTGGATATTCCGTAGCAGCTTCATGCTTGAAGAGGAATACTGATTGAGAGTTACTGAAAAGTGTTAGGAAAAAAGCAATTGAGGGGCTTGCGCCGTTGAAACTTTGAGAGCTGATCAGCTAGAGCTAAAAAGCTGCAACCGCAGAGTAGATCTCAGGGTCTCGAGAAGCGGCCCACACAGAGCAAACCCCCAGACCAGTCATGATCCTCCTGGATTCTTCGAAGTTAGCGTCTCTGTGAATCTGTCGGTGCGTGTGATGGTGAGGTTTGAAGAGGGATGGAGCAGAAGGTTGAGGCTCGGATTGGCTGAGCAGAGGTAATCAGCCGGCTGTGTTAAGTCTTGTGTGAGAGTGAGCTGTGTGAGCTGTGCTGTCTGTGGATGATTTGTGCAGCTTAAGGTAAGGTGCTGGAATATGCTGATCTAGGTTGTCTGTGGCTCCTCCTCTTCTTCCTCTTTCTTCTTTTATCAGCTGAGAACTTTTGCGAAGTCTACCACCTTTGGCTCCAATCGTCGAACCCCTCAGTTCAACCCCTACACCCCCGGAGGTTGCTGAAACACATATCGACAACTAAGTGAGGGAGATAACAAGACACTCACAACCTGGACTGTCCAAGTGAGTACATGACCGAAACACTGTACAATCTTTGTGCTTTTGTGCGAGGCCAACAGCCCAGCTCAGCCAGCTCACTGCAGCTGACCCGAATTTGGCCTAAAGACGAGGTGCAAAGAGAGAGAGGCTGACAAGAAGGCGGAGGCCGCCCCTCTTCTGAGCTCTCTGCATGTGCTTGCTCCGCTAAATTTACACGCTCCTTGTCTGTTGGCTCTCCTCTCCTCCAACCTTGTCGCTTTTCTCGTCTTTCTGCTCGTTTTGTCCCCACCTTCCATTTGTGAGAATTCGAAGAACCCCCCAGGCCCGTTGTCTACTCGGCTACGAGCCAATAAAAATCCCTCAGCACCCCCACAGGTTCTGCTAGGCCACGACAGCCTCGCCGCGAGCCTTGGACCCCCCAATTCTAGCCTGCGCCAGCCTTATTCCCTCTTCCTCTTCCTTCACTTCTTTTCTTACCTCTTTATCGCCTATTGCGACGTTGATCCTTTATTTCTTGGTGGTCTGGCCTTGTCATTCCCGCCGTTTCCTTGCCATTGGCCTCTCTCTTAGTGTTTCCTTCCCTACCCGTCAGCCGGGATTTTCCACACATCGTCCGATTTCAATTCCCCTCGTCGTATACTTGTGTCGCTATCTCTATTCGCTTCTCTCCGACGACAATTCTCTCGATTTTACGATTCCATCGAACCTTGACAAGAGATTAGATAGTAGACATACCAAATATTGCTCGAACCTCGCTACTTCTGGCTGATTTGGCGCTCGATTGCTCGTTGCCGGAGTTGACCTCGGATCAATGACCTCCCCCGGTTTCTGCTGACGACCGCATCTACCTCGACCAATTCGCAGCCTTGCCCTCTCTGTCGATGGAACCCTCGAGTAAAAAACGAAAGCTGGCCCCGAAGGTCAACGCCACGACTCCCAGCAAGCCGCAATCTACGCAGTATCCCCACGAATCGGTCAGCTTTTGATTCTCCAGCTTTCCGCGTCCCTTTCTTGCTAACCCGGCCTCTGGATATAGCCGCAACAACATTATCCAGCTCAGGAGGCTGCTCCTGCTCCTCTTTCTGAACGACATGACTTTGAATCTTTCGCTCGGCATCTTCAAGATGCTGCCATGCTCATCCAGAGACAGACCGAACGTCACCCATATACCGATGTTTCTGTTCTGCTGTTGAGATGGGAAGAAGACGAGTCTGTTGATGAGGATCTTGCTGCTCTCGAGCAGGTCTTTCAGAAGCAGTACAAATATCGAACTGAACGATGGCATATTCCCACGGTGCCAAATCCTAGCATTAAGCTTGGAGTTCAGATGGCGTCCTTTCTTGAGCATGCCAGGGCCAATCATCTTCTCATCATTTATTACGCTGGCCACGGTTATGTGAGCCCCGATGGCCAGCTTTTTTGGGCTTGGTGAGTTGGACGTTTCTCAGATGTGCTCTTACTTTTGCCTCTGACAGCTCCTCCATAGCAATGCTCGAGAAGATGCCGCAAAGCTCAAGTGGGATGGCGTCCGTTGTCTTTTCGAGGATGCGCAGTCCGACATCCTCTTGTTGCTCGATACGTGCGCGATCCCGGACCCTCCCATGGCTGGTAGCCACGGCGTGAAACAAGCCATTGCGGCTTGCACGTCTGATCGTAGTCCAGACAGCTTAGAGCGGTCATTTACGTCTAATCTGGTCGAGGCTCTCCACAAACTTAGTAGTGGGCGCCCATTTACGACGCAAAGACTGCACGAGGAAGTGTTATCACTGAAACAACAACAACTGGCGCAGACTCCTCGGCAAACTAACGGTAGCGCGTCGAACTCGCCGTCCTCTCCTCAGCATCCTGTCTTCATCCCGCTTACACCCGGAAAAGGTCAGAGTATTGCTCTTGCGCCGATGTCGCCAAGGCCTCGCACAGGTTCGCAAAATGGTCTTGAAACGGATGGTCAAGCCAATCGCGAAGAGCAACTCATTGACCCAGAGTCTGTGGTCGATCTTAGGTTTGAAGAGCATCGAGTGCTTGTCTGTACTACTTTCGTTGGTGATGCGAGCCCTGACATGTCCTTTTTCTCACAATGGCTGCACAACACTCCACCCCTTGGCGATAAAATTGCAGTGGAGGGCATGTTTCTTGGGCCGCCTACTATGCTCCTCATTTCTATGCCGCACTCCATTTGGAACGTGGTCCAGCACGATAAAGTGTGCTGTTTCTTAGGGTACATAAGCTCCCACAACATGATACACCTCTACCACAGGTTAGTAGGCTCGTCTGGCATCAAGCCATCTGCCAGGGAAGTCGAGGATGGTCGAATTCTTCTTGAGGCTAGGGACCATGCATTCGGTACGCCTGCTCGCATTCGACGAGATGAAGGCCATGATCATTCTTTTCACTCTCCGGCTGCAAGAGACCCGCCCAACTCTGTCGAGCGAAAGGAGTACCCCCCGCAATCTAGTCCTTCAGCTCCAGCATACGCCAACCCAGCAGGAGCTCATGCCAAGCCCAAGGACGCGGTGGAGGATTCTGCGGAGATGCAAGAGGCCGCTGAACAGCTGAAGGCTTTGAGTCACGTTCGACACCGGAGCGACGAATCCCAGAACGTAAGCCGGCCTCGAACCATTCTTCCTGATGGGATGCCCGAGATAAGGCCCGAGGGTGAGACCGAGGAGCCTGGCAATGACGACCCCCTTTCAACTCTTCGCAATGCCAATGCGACGGTCAAGCCACCACGACGGTCACTCCCTAAGCAGGACACACGTTGCAATCACTGCAGTCATGCCCCGTTCAAGGATTCGTCCTCGTTGAGAAAACACATTGCTGCAGCCCACACCAGGCCGTTCCCATGCGCGTTCTCATTTGCCGGCTGCACGAGTACATTTGGGTCGAAGAACGAATGGAAGCGACACATTGCATCGCAGCATCTCTGTCTGCAGTACTATCGTTGCTCTTCCTGCCCCCAGAGTACCGCTGAGGGCAAAGGAAACGAGTTCAACCGTAAAGACTTGTTCACCCAACACCTACGACGGATGCACGCACCCTTTCAGATCAAGAGGGCGATTGCGAAGGGCGATAGCAAACTGCAATCTGAATGGGATACCCATGTCAAAGACATGCAGCAGTCTTGTCTTGTCCAGCGTCGATTGCCCCCGCAGCGATCAGCATGTCCAAAGCAGGGCTGTCAGAGCATCTTTGAAGGCCCATCATCCTGGGACGAATGGACAGAACATGTTGGCCGACACATGGAGAAAGGCGAAGGTGGCAGACTTGGAGTGGATGGTCTGCTAGCTCAATGGGCGCTGGATGAAGGTATCATTGAACGTAAGGCAGATGGTGAATACCGCCTGTCAGCCAGCAACGGAATGGCTGGAGGAGCCGGAGGCAGCAGTGGAGCTGTCCCTCCTCTTTTTGAACAAAAAGAGTCGGCAATGACGTCGACACTGGAGCCCTCACAACCAGAGGAGTCCTTGATCATGGAAACAAAGCCTTCAGAAGACAGAATGGAGGTCGACACTCCTGAGTGAAAGTGGGTGCTTGATAACCTACCACCGCGCCCATGTTACGAATATTGTGCAATGCACTGCAACGATACGATGAAACGAAGTATATGACCTGAGATTTCATACAATTTTTCCTTTACTTACTGTAGTGACGGTCGCTACCTTGCTCAGTCACTCGCTTAGATAGGTTTCTCATGGACTGCACTGATGGATGGAGTCTTGCGAGGCGTTATTGCCTTGGGAACAAAAATCCGACTGGAGCTACGAGAGACGTGTAAAAGGATATAAAAGTCAATGATCGAACTAAGAAACATGGAGAATCGAACCTCGCAAATGTTGATGTCTGGTGATATATGTTCGTTCCTTGTAAGACGGGGGATTCCATCAAGGGTCCACCGTTGTCGGCAAAATATTTTTGCGCCGCTCCGACGTGCTGGTGAGGTTTTGAGGGTGTACCAAAGTCAAGGGGGGGAACGTCAAGCTAACCCAAATCAAGCATTCCAGCTCCATCCACCACCAGGCTAAGACACCAACACCATTCTCCAAACGCTCAAGACCCAGGTTCCCGGGTGGACAAGACATGAGCTTTCAAGCGCCTCCAAGCCCGAACCCCCACGATCCATCTCTATCGTCGCCATCATCGCCTGCCCCGGCGCCCTCTCCTACGTCCACGGCGCGTCACTACCAGCAACAGCAGCAGTATCAACAGCAGGTCCCTAGCAATCAGTACTCCCCACAGCCCCAGCAACACCAGAACTTTGGACATCTACAGCAGCAACAGATCGCCATGATGAACGGCATGAATGGGACGAACATGGCCGCGGGCATGCCTGTTCCCACGCCCGCAGGCCACCAGGCCGAGCTTAATTATATCTATGGCATGGTCGAGGAGCTTAGCCGCCAACTGGCAGAGAACCGTCGAGTCACAGAGGATATTGTCAGTGGATTGGGAAGAGTGAGGCACAGGGCGAAGACACATGGTGTCAACAACCAACAGGTCATTGAAGGCGCTTCAGACGATATAAATGGTATGTGTTCAGATATTCAACCTCCGATAAATCGCCAACTAATACGGTCTAGGCCAAGAACAAAACATCGATGCCCTCATCTCTCTCCTCACCGAATCCCTCGAAAAAGCCAAGTTTAGTCGCGACGCAAATGCCAAGCTTCTCTCACAGTACGCCAACGCCATGGCCAACCTTTTGCGACAGTTCCACGAATACAAGACCAAGCACGTCAGCGACGTGGCCTCATGGCACCGCTCCTACCGTAAGCAGCTCGCTGACGCGCGCGACGAGAACGCCCGTCTGCGCGAGCAAATCTGGCAGATGCAAGCCCACGCAGGTCAAGCGAACGAGAACCTGCGCGAATACCGGCGCAAGTATGATGAGGACGAGGGCCGCTGGAACAGACTTGTCGACGAGAAGGCAGCCCGCCAGGAGTTGCGCTTTTGGAAGCGCATGGCGATGCCTGAGCTTGACGATGACGACCCGTACTGGAGTGACGATGATGATATTATCGATCCGGCTGAAAAAGAGCGTCTTCACGAACTCGACCTTAAGGCGGCGCAGGAGCAACTCGACAGCCAGGCTGAGGACAGTGATGGTCAAGGTCCCCCGCCGCAGCTACCTCTACCTGGGATGGGGATCGGAATGGGCATGATGGGGGGTATTGCGATGCAACGGGAGGATTCGGGGTCTGGGCATGGTGTACCTGCACTTCCTCCTCGGCCGTCGAGCGCGGCGTCGAGTACAGGGTCAACTGGGCAGTGAAGTTGGAGTTTTGGGAATGGGGGAACATGAAAAATGGGAATGTTTTGATTTAGCGATACCCAAGACATGAATGGATATGTACTATAAAGGAAAGGATGGATAACATGCTGGAAGGCTATGGGCTGTGCCCTGGTTTGAAATGTTTTGCCTGACCATAAAGTGATATATCGATGTGATGTAGACGACCTGGAAGTGACTATGATGAGGCTTAATAAAGGTGGGCTCGAACATATGACGGTCTCACATATGGAGCTTCCAGCCTGCTGTTTTGAACCAACTTTGATCTTCTCGTCCTTTGTGTCAAATTAATGGTATGCCGCCTGTACTATACACTATTCTTACATCGCCAAACACCCCATCCGTTCAGTCCTACTAACTCCACTCGCCTTTGTGATATAATGTCCAGATCCTTATTCCAAGTAATTAATAACCGCTCTGCTCTTTTCGTGGACCGCCATCACCACTGCCTTCACCCTCTCCATCCTTCGCCCCCGCCGCAGCCTCCTGAATTCCCTTGTCGTCACCTCTCAGCTTCGCGAAATAAGCCTTGATATCCTCGGCGCCGATCGCTTCTCCACTTTCTGCAAATTGCTGGAAGAAAGGTTTGAGCTGCTCCTTGAGGTGGTTGTATGCCATCACACCCTCGATGGCTCGCACGCGGTCCACGTTGCGCAGCGCACTCTCGCCTCGCTCCAGGAGACTGCCACTACCGTGTGATCCGCCGCCGTTACCGCCTGCCTGGGAGCCTGCGTCAGACAGAGGTGGTTCGTAGACTTCTTCCTCTTCGAGGAGCTGGGGGTGGGGGTTGAGATGAGGGAAGCAAGCTGAGCAGCGGCACAGGGCTTCGCGGAAGGTTTCTTTGAGGAAGAGGGAGAATTGGCCTTGAGGAGCAGGAGGGAGATGGTTTAGTTTGCATGGGAGCGTGTCTGTGGAAGGTGTTTCCTCTGTAGGCTCTTCGTCCTGAGACTCGCTCTTGACCCGCTTGACTTCTGTAGCTTCTTCGACATCATCGTCAGCTTTGCGCTTTCGCGAATCTTCGGTGTTTTCGGCCTTGGTTGTTGTTTCAGTCGTGGCGACAGGGTCAGATTTTTCAGTAGCTGTCTCAACCTTTGACTCGGACTCAGCTTGGTTGAGGAATACTGCGGGAAGAAAACCTGGAGTTCCCGCATAGCGCTTGATCCAAGGATGCGCCTCAACGCACTTATAGCACAAGAAAGCCTCGAAAGCATCTTCTTCGGGGAATCCTGGAGGCATGGGAACATCATCGTCCTCCTCTTCTTCCTCGACGGCAGTTTCTTTGGTATCCTTCTTCCCTTCGCCACCGTTCTGGGCAGGATCCTGCTGTTCTTCGTTGCTTTCGGTGATAGTTGTCAACTTTCCTCCCTCAGCACTCTCCTGGGTTGCCTTCTTGGGCTTTTCCATCTTCTCGAACCAGTTAGGTCCCATGCCGACAAGACAGCCCGGATGATACCAGTCCTCACCACACCCGCCTGTCTCTACTGTTCCCAGACCGAGACACTGAAACATTGTGCCCTTTTGCTGGAACGGATCATAGTCGCACTCACATCCGCAGAACCTATTGCGGAAGTTGTGATTGTACTTGTTGTTCGCGTCGGGCTCTTCGGAGTGAACCCCGCCTCGGGTGTTGGTCGCCTCGTTCAGGCGCAGGGTGCATGGGCTTGTCGACGGAATGCGCTTGGTGCCGCAGTCGCATGTGAAGTTTCGCTTCTGAAAGATCTCGACGAGGTTATGTTCGCCGTGACATTGGATAGAACACGCGTAACAAACGCCGGCGGGTGTCCAGTCGTCGCCATCTTTAGCTGGGGGCGGGTTGCAGGTCAAGCAGGCGAAAACAGCTTGTCGCAAAGGGCCGAGGATTTTGGTACATGTATCAATGCTCTGGGAGAACCGTAAGTACAACTCGCGATAAAGAAACAAGGGACAAAGCGTACGTAAGGTAGGGCTTCGCGAGCATCGGCTTCGAGAGCTTCTTGAGAGCGAATGAACCTGACAAAATGTTAGCATAGAATTAATTAGAGTCAAGATTGATTGTCGACCTACTCGGCTGCGGTTTGCGAAATTTCCGAACCTTGCGACTTGCCGGAAAAACTGTCTTTGCGCGCTCTAGTTTCCTGTTGAGGCGCATCTTGAGAGGGCGCTGTGGTGGAGGGAGCATCTGCCGACATGGTTGCGACAGATCAAGGGTCTTTAGATATCAAAAATAAAAGTTGGAAAGCAGGAGTATAAGAAAAAGGAAAAGAATTAAGGGAGCGGATGACAAATTTGTCAGAATTGATGGGTGATGCAAGTACAAGTACAAGATGAGGAGACGAGTCAGCTATCTACGAGGTACGTATGATATGGTACAGTTGAGCTGCCTTGAAGGTGAAGCAGCTTGGAGATGGCGAAATAATAACGCGGACACTGCGAGTAATATTTATCGCCTGAAGCTGCTCCCTGCTTTTTCTGTCGAATCCGGCGAACCACTTTACGCGGGTCAAGGCACTTCCAATCAATTAACGCGTTGCGTCGCGCCTTGAGGCGCGAAATTACCCCTTGTCAACCGCCTCCACTTGGTCTTGTTCGTTTCCCTCCCAACGATAACATCCAATTCAGCCCCTCAATCTTGATATTTGCAACAAATCAAACCAAACTTTGGGCTTGCTCAACTGCTTATACATTCTATTATCATATCCCTTCGCACAAGATACCTTCGAGGGGCAAGCAAACATGAGGTAAGTCTTCGCTCTCGATATCCTCTGATTCTGCAAAAACAACGACTGACCATTCCCAAGTTCCCCGCTACACCCATCGTCGGCTCGACCGAATCGCAAGCGATCGCGAACAGGAGGAGATGATGGACGATCACCCGCAGGCCTGGTCTCAAGTCCCATGCCCTCATCACCTCCTGAGTTTAGCATGGCCCACGGTGTCGAAGACGATGATGATATTGAAGAAGAGGCCCAGATCCAAGACGACATCGATGAGTTAGACGAAATGGCCGAAGATGATGTCGATCTGTTCCGTGAAGGCTACGAAGCCGATTACAACGGAGGAGAAGACGACATGTACGAAGGCATCGGTCTAGACGATGAGGGCGAATATGGCGACATGGATCTCGGCGCTCGACGTAACCTAGAAGCTCAGCTCAACCGAAGAGATCGTGAAGTCGGAAGACAAATGCCTCGTGCTTTCCTCCCTGGCGATGAAGACGATGGGGATATTGATCTGACTGCTCAGCCCCGCCGTCGCCGTCACCACTACGACGAAGACCCCGATGACATGATGGACACCGACATCATGGCCGAAGAACTGTCGCTTGAGGCACTTGGTGATGTCAAGGCATCGAACTTGACTGAGTGGGTGTCACAACCTTCAGTTCAGCGAACTATCAAGCGCGAGTTCAAGGCTTTCCTTACATCCTATACCGATACCTCTGGTTCATCTGTTTACGGCAACCGAATTCGCACACTCGGTGAGATCAACGCTGAGTCTCTCGAGGTCTCGTATGAGCATCTTTCCGAGAGCAAGGCTATTCTGGCGTACTTCTTGGCCAATGCCCCCGCTGAGATGCTCAAGCTCTTTGATGAAGTCGCCATGGATGTCGTCCTTCTCCACTACCCCGACTACGAGCGCATTCACTCTGAAATTCATGTTCGTGTCTTCGATCTGCCTGTGCACTATACCCTCCGACAGCTTCGTCAGTCTCACCTTAACTGCCTCGTCCGAGTTAGCGGTGTTGTTACTCGACGATCTGGTGTCTTCCCTCAGCTCAAGTATGTCAAGTTTGACTGCACTAAGTGCGGTGTGACGCTAGGACCTTTCCAGCAGGAGTCCAACGTTGAAGTCAGGATCACGTATTGCCAAAGTTGCCAGTCTAGAGGTCCGTTCACCTTGAACTCAGAAAAGACGGTCTACCGAAACTACCAGAAGCTTACTCTGCAAGAGTCTCCCGGCACAGTTCCTGCTGGACGATTGCCCCGATCGCGTGAAGTCATTCTTCTCTGGGATCTCATCGACAAGGCAAAGCCTGGTGAGGAGATTGAGGTGACTGGAATCTACCGCAACAACTATGATGCCCAACTCAACAACCGTAACGGTTTCCCTGTGTTCGCTACTATTCTCGAGGCCAACAATGTCGTCAAGTCTCATGACCAGCTGGCTGGTTTCCGAATGACCGAACAGGACGAGCATGAGATCCGCAAACTGTCTCGAGACCCCAACATTGTGGACAAGATTATCAACTCTATAGCACCTAGCATTTACGGTCATACAGATATCAAGACCGCTGTGGCTCTGTCACTTTTCGGTGGTGTTGCAAAGATTACCAAGGGTGCTCATCACCTTCGAGGCGACATCAACGTGCTTCTTCTTGGTGATCCTGGTACAGCAAAGTCACAGGTCCTCAAGTACGCCGAGAAGACAGCCCACCGAGCTGTGTTCGCTACAGGGCAGGGTGCCAGTGCTGTCGGTTTGACAGCCAGTGTTCGTCGTGATCCTCTCACAAGCGAGTGGACTTTGGAGGGTGGTGCTCTCGTGCTGGCCGATCGTGGTACTTGCCTCATTGATGAGTTCGACAAAATGAACGACCAGGATCGAACATCTATCCACGAAGCTATGGAACAGCAGACCATTTCCATTTCCAAGGCCGGTATTGTTACCACCCTACAGGCTCGCTGTGGTGTCATTGCAGCCGCCAACCCTATCGGTGGACGATACAACTCCACAGCTCCCTTCTCTGCCAACGTCGAACTGACAGAGCCTATTTTGTCGCGTTTCGATATCCTGTGTGTCGTCCGCGACACTGTCGAACCTGCTGAGGATGAGCGTCTGGCTCGATTCATTGTTGGATCGCATAGCCGAAGCCATCCCCTCAGCCAAGTAGAACAGGACTCGATGGAGGTGGAGCATGATACCCAAGCAGAGACTCAAGCGACCAACTCGACTCGCAAGGCTGAGGGTGAGATTTCACAAGAGTTGCTAAGAAAGTATATCCTCTACGCACGAGAGCATTGCTCGCCAAAGCTCTACCACATCGACGAGGACAAGATTGCACGACTTTTCGCCGACATGCGACGAGAGTCTCTTGCCACCGGTGCCTATCCCATTACAGTGAGTTCAACTGCACAACTAGTATGCAATAACAACCAATACTAACGAGCATAGGTCCGACATCTGGAAGCCATCATCCGTATTAGCGAGGCTTTCTGCCGTATGCGCCTATCAGAGTACTGCTCAGCGCAGGACATCGATCGTGCTATTGCCGTCACGGTGGACAGCTTCGTGGGCAGCCAGAAGGTTAGTTGCAAGAAGGCTCTCGCGAGGGCGTTCGCCAAGTACACGCTGGCGCGGCCAGGTGGTCAAAAGAAGGCTGGCGGTGCGAACAGCCAGGCAAGGCGACAGACTGCTGTGGTGGGCTGAGCAAGATTAATGGACTGTATGGCATCATGAATGAGGGACGGTTGGTTCTTTGATTTGGCGAAGAGGGATTGGGAATGGAATATCAGCATGGCGATGACGGATTGTACGAATGTTGATGGAACCTTGAATGTAGATTTAATGTATCATGAGATGAACATACGCAATGTTACAGTTTAACATTATTGATGAAGTTTCTTGCACCTTTAGAAGGTTTCAACAGCCAAAGACGATACGGCCGCATGTTTGGATAACCAACGATGAGATATGTGAAGGCTTGCAATTGAGTGGATGGTGAAGTGCTCCAAGTTCACCCCAATGTTAAACTAATCGACCCTAAGGATGGATGATTACACTCCAAGATGATATTAATGCTTCCAATGATTAGACTAATAAGCGCAGCAATGTGTCACTCAAGCTAGAATAACTTTCTAGGTGCTGTATGAGTAGGATGCCTAGAAAGTAAAATGTGCAGGACTGGCTGTGACTTTAAGTCAGTCCCGCCTTTCAGACGCATCAAAGCAGCAAGGCTTTCAGTGATAACCTTCTATTTGATGCATACATAAAGTTTGCTCTTCATCCAAACTTCGAAGTCTCTCGTCTTCAAAGCTTAAGCGCACATGCACGGGTTGCGATACTGCACAGCAAATGCACTCAAATTGATGTAGACAACCTTAATCTCAAAAACAAAATATAAAATGATCATTCTCTCTCACAATTCCTTGAGAACTTTCCATCTTCTTTCACTCCATCCACTAATCACTCGACTCCAAATAACAAGACGACTCCCACACGTCAAACTACTGTGAACCGAAGAACGAGTGATAGATACTATCGAAGACTTTCTCAACCCCGATCGAATCCTCACAACACTTTTATCACGTCTTTCATCCTTCCTACCAACCATGCTTGCGCCTATGGTAGGTGCCTTCGCACTCCTTTGGTTTGTCAAGAGTCAAGACTCCAAACCAGCAACGGAAGCTCTCGCAAGATGCAGCTTACCGGTCCGTTTCGGATATTGTTTATGTCATAGGCGCTGCTGGGACTTTTATCGTGGCCTCTGGATTTTGAACATCGTGGCGAAGTCACTCTGTGTCTTGCAAACCTGGGATTCGTCACGGGTGCCAGCAACGATGGACCTGGTGCTTTGCGGTGTCATCTATTGGCCTCTTGCGGCCTTGTTGGCAAGTATTGAAGTCTGAAACAAAGATGATTGGAAGATCATCGACTGGGAATAAGCAGAAGAAGAGTTCCAACCCATTTCTCAGTTGCCTTTTCACTTTGGGCAAATAGACAGAGTCGGATTTCATCTGCTTATTCGGAGCAGCTGTATACGTCGGTAGCAATATCACCAAGGCAAGATATTGTTCTTCATGTAAAACGGTACATGGGTAACCGACTCTCTTCTTGATGATACAGTAACTAGATAGGAGGGTCAGTTGAAAGCGCTCTTTGACAAGTTGAAGACACGCAGATCAGAGGCCATGGCATTTAATGACTCACAACTAATGTTCTATCAAGCCTGGCCCTATTTTCCTTATGTTACAATCATAAAACTTTATAACAGCACACTAAATCTTAATACATGTTATACAAAATCCTTTCAAATTACAAATTCATGACAGTCCCTCTCCGTAGACAAATATTTCTTCTTTAGTACATGGCCTCAAAGCTCGATGTCGACCTCCTCTGAAGCAGGAGTGGCCGAGCATGTCAAGACACTCCCATCCATCTGAACACCGCCTGAGACTGAGCCACAGTTCAGTTTTGTAGCACAACTTCCACAAGCACCAACTCGGCAGCCATAATCCGGTGTCAAGCCAACAGACTCAGCAAGCTCCAGCAGAGTCATGGGTTTGCTTCTCTCCCATCGTGCAACCTTGTTAGACTTTGTAAAACGCACTGTGGCCTTCTTGAGATCCCCGACTACTTGGACCGATGCTGAGAAGTTCTCGCTGTGTATGAAGGGAGGTGGGATCGAGAAATTTTGGAGGATGCTCCTCATGTCTTTCTCGAAGTCGGAGGGTCCGCAGATGTAGACAGCAGAGAACTTGGCTGGTAATGTCATCTCGGTTGTACCAAGCGGACTCATCTGGTATGTGCTTCCCAACAGTTTTGTTATTGCCTCCAAGTCCGGTCTTCCTGTGAAATCGTAGTCTTTCCCAATAACGTCGACATTGCGAGGCTGTGTCATGAAGACAAATCTTTTGATGGGGTTATTCTCAATCTGGGGAAACTCGTCGTGTAATTGTAGATTCTGGCCGTTCCTGGTGATATGGATCCAGATGCCTGGTGTCTTGGACATGTTGGGGTGACTTGCATGTGCCTTCATCATGGCAAGAATTGGTGTGATTCCAATGCCGGCGGACAAGTAAATCTGACGAGGCGAAACCGGCTGTGACCAGTCTAGGAAGAAACGCCCCGCTGGAGAACGTGCAGAAAGGATGGTCCCTGTTGTGCACTCATTGCACATCCATGCAGAGGCTTTGGCTGCCTGTTTGATACTGAGACGGTAACATTCGGGTTGCTTGCGACCAGACCAGTCTGATATACTCCAACTTCGAACGTCGCCAGTGGGTAACCGCACAGTCAAGAATTGTCCGGGCTGATACCACGCCAGTTTTCTATCATCTGTTGGGAAGAGATAAAAGGACTTGATCCCGTTACCCTCATCGACGATTCGCGAGACCCTCAAGTCACGCCATCCCTTCCAACCATTTCTACCAACATTGACTTTGTCGTCCATGTTGGCCAACTTGCGGCCTAGAATTAGACGGTTGAGTCCGAGAAGACCCTCGTGATTCGCCAATAAATCCAAAGTGTCTCGGGTCTTCAAGTCAGCGTCGAAGGCTACCCGCGTAATGGTGGCTACGTCCATCTTGTCTCCCGAAGACGACTCTTGAACTGCGCGATCGCCGGGATAGATGCGTCCTCCGTGTAGAACTCGAAAGTAAACGCCTACTCGGCCACTTTCGGATAATGGTTTGAGCCAAGAGTCCTTCTGCTCACATCTCCAAGCCAGCTTCATGCAAGGAATACGGGATCCGCACACTTGGAGACGAACGCTGCTGCCGACTCTCCATATGTCGCCCAGTCGAAAGTCGAACTCAGTCAGCCTCTTGTCGGTGCATCTGAAAGTGATATTTTCTCCCCAATGGCACCAGTCCCACTTTGATCGGTTGACCCCTAGCTCCGTACACCAATAGTCGTAGTTCTCGGCAAGACAGATGTACACCGGACCATCGTGAACCGCTGTCGTATTATCAACGACTCCACTCTCATTCAGTTCGATGTACTCGGAGGTTGATTTCTTTGGCGTATGTATGATACTGGTCTTCATGTCTAAACCATTGATGCGGTGCCAGGCTGGCACGGCGTAACTGACGGCAACGGCTTCCATTATAACGGACCTTAATGTGCTGGGTTATTGACGATGGCTTATTGGAAAAGAGAAAGAAGAAACCCGACAAGTGAGCACTGCTACACTAAGTGCCAAGAGCTCCATTGCAAATGGCTTATATATTCGGACTTTACGATTCATATGCTCGGTGTACTCACATAATAACGGACATAAGGTTCCACTATCTCTCGGCATTTGCGTATAATCGTCTTTTGGTCTTCCGTAACCCGGTCGCTCGGAAACTCCACGAAGACAACTGAGGCGAGATAGTAGATGTGACTATTATGGGACTTCGTTTATAAAACACAAAAGAGCCATTATCCTTTAACTATAATGTTGTGTTGTATTAAAAAAAACGGGTTTCTCTCGATATGTCACTAGATTTGTCTCGCATAATCTAATGCTGCAGCACTTTTTGTCTATAATTGTAGCTGCTTTATGAAGTGAATAATACGTGGGATACAATATTAATGAGTGCCTAAACTTGGCAAGCCTGCTTTTTGCTTCGTCGCAACTTATGCTTGACCCTTTCCTTGATATGTAGTTGGTTCCTGTGTTCTCAAGTAGCCTGCTTCTCGATGAGATGTTCGGCAATCTTATTAACAAGCAACTGAAGCGCTTAAAATCATTCAAGTCGAGATGATTTATTGCAAAGCAACAGGCTCTCTGTTCTGCCGAGCATTGGAGTCCGCATCCAAAGTCTGCTGAATCCTTTGGCTCGGCAACCACCTCTCAGCAGGGATAATCCACCAAGTTATCAGAGCAAAGATTGTAGTACCCGCCATGATGACGGGTGCGTAGTTGAGGGTCTCTCCTGTGACGGGGAATATGTACGGAGAGTATAAAACAGCCACGACCCAGCCGTTCCAGAAAACTGCAATGACCTGGAAAGGCTTGCTCAGACGGCCCAGACTCCATGCCGGCTTAGGGAAGTTTTTGGGTGTAAGAAAGAGTCGGGCGAGAGAGATTAGTCCGTAAGCGGCAGCCGAGGGCACACCGGCGGCAGACACGAGCGACGTAAAGGCTACGGCTGACGGCAGGATGGTGCAAGTGATGACAGAGGCGACACCCCAGACGACAAGAACAGCGTTGCGAGGCTGGCCTGCAACTACCTTGGAGACCCAACCGGACCAGGGCAAAACTCCGTCTCGTGCCACCGCAAAGACCAAGCGAGAGGCAGCGAGAACAGCGATTGCAGTGTTCTGAATTCACCTGTTAGTTTGATGCACCCAAAAGAGACCCGCAGGGATATATACTTACAAACCAAAGCGCTAGCACGCAAACAATGTTCATGACAATGTGTCCGCCCTCTCCGAGAATGGCAGCGTAGACCGAGACAAAGGGCTGTGCGCCGCCATAAGAGAAGAGCGTCTCGGCATCCGGCTATCATCGTATCAGTTAACTCATGTGTTGTGTTCTCCAGAAAAGAGCAGAACTTACCACACAGAACAGAAAGAGAATCACAACAGCAAATCCTCCGATACCACTGACGACAGTACTCCAGAAGATACCCCTCGCTGCTGCAATAGAAGCGTTCTTGGTTTCTTCAGCTACATGGCCCGAAGCATCGAATCCGATCAGGACACCAGCAGTAGCAAGATACGAAAGACACCAGTTCCATCCAGGAGGGGCCCCTGTGCCATTGTACGTCGTCATGAAGGCATCGTGTGTGGATCGGAAGCCAAGAGTCTTGCTCGTGGCAATGGGGAGCCAGATCAAGTTGAGGACAAAGTCTAGGACGACAATACTGCTGGATAGCGTAAAGATCCACTTGAAGTACCGAGCTGTAGAAGTTAGTTAAGTCGCTTGGGGGCGATGCCTGAGGGACCTACGAGGGAGAAGGTTCCAGATACAGGCGAGGGCGAGCATAATCTCGGTGAGAATCCATTGTACAGCGCGGAACTTGACGCTAGAGGAGTCGGAAGGGAAGTCGGTGCCGAACACGACGATTTCCTAGAGAACTGTTAGTCTAGACAAAGCTTCTTGTTTGTGGGGGCTGTTACGTACCGAGAGCATGTAGTTCACAGCAGCTTGTGTGTTGCCTTGAAATTGACCAGGTCAGAGTCTCTCACTTAAGATATCTATATATGACCTTGAACTTACTTGCACAGAACGTAGTCCACGCTGTAGTAGACCACCAAGCAACAATAAAACCAAATAGTCGACCAAAACGAGGGCCACCGGCTTCAGCTGCCCAAAGATAGATAGAACCAGCTAATGGCAAAGAAGAACATATCTCGGCTATAACTGCAGCGGTTATGAAGGTAAAGACACATGTCACGAGATAACTCGTCCTGTTTCAAAGCTATCAGCTGAGTTGCTAGATAGGCCAGGCGCAAGACTCACCAATATGCGAGATTTCCACCGGCTGCAATACCAGTTGAGAAAGTAACGCGGACACCACCAATGAAGTAAAGAGCAGCTACATGTGGGTTAGCACTTGGGGTCTAGTTTTGTTTGATTTAAAGATCTGACCGAATGTGGTAGCAAAGTTGTGGAACTGGTTGAAGCTACGATGTAGCACCTATTCTGAGTCAGCCCCCATCAATCTGACA
Source organism: Fusarium sarcochroum (assembly GCA_013266185.1). Taxonomy (NCBI): domain Eukaryota; kingdom Fungi; phylum Ascomycota; class Sordariomycetes; order Hypocreales; family Nectriaceae; genus Fusarium; species Fusarium sarcochroum. The sequence continues at coordinate 93,770 of JABEXW010000168.1, forward strand.
GATGGATGATCATAAATTCTTACAGGTTTGTACCCTAGATTTTTCTTTAGGTTTCGTGTCAGCTTAAAGTCTGTAAATTTGAGATCGTGTTGGGAGCACAAACCAGAACGGCATCGTCAGACGAGTTGTCACTCGTATCGCCACTGACGTCTCCTCCTGTATCAACAGGATCATGTTTTTTGCTCTCGTGCGGTACCGACATTGTGAAACCTCAGCTTTGCGTTGCTGTTTGCCAATTCAAGGCTTCACTCAGCTTCGGAAATAATGATGATGAGGTACGGAAAAAATCACTGTCGTGACGAGACAGCTCCGTAGTACTTTATAACGCAGGCTCATTCCAGGTGCACAGGGTGGTACTAGCTTCTGAGGGACTAGAGTGAGATATCAGCGGAGCACCCTCTTTAACCGGCAGCATCGGCACCCAATTTTTTCACCCCTGTCTTGTCTATGTAATAGTGAATGACAATCACGTCATCAGTCTTGTAATTGTGTGACAGCAATCTAGACTGAACAATGACCAGAATGGGATTGTATAGCCGACACCGCAATGATATAGACATCCACTCCAACGGCTCAGACTCCGTACAGAGCCAAGTCTGGCGTTTCTAGACCCTATTGCGTGACTTTTATATATACTGGTTAATCTCGAACCGAGGTTTATTAGATTTAAGCGACGGTCCCTTGATACTCATCCAACAAGACTACACATTTTGGCCATGGCCCTACCGATATTGGAGCTTGCTGCTGCTTTTGTGGTCGCATTCATCGTCTACGTATGGTTTCTTCCTCATAAACTGACTACCTAGTCTAAACGATATTCTAGCATGTTATCTCGGTATATACATCGCCTCTATCCAAGATCCCAAATGCAGGCTTTGGCGCAGCTTTTTCAAGGCTTGCATGGGCCTTTCCACACGAATACAATGGCACAGTCACCATAGACTTGCCCAAACTTCACGAGAGGCTAGGTATTCTACAGGCCAAGTTCCCGTTCCAAAAGCCATATTCTAATGCTGCTAGGTCCTCTCGTTCGTATTGGACCCAATGAAGTTTCCTTCTACTCACGCGATACATACGAAACGGTGCACAAAGTCGGAAGCAAATTCAAGAAAGATCCTAGAGTTTATGGAGAGTTTGTTCAGGGCGGACATCCAGCTCTATTTTCTCTCACGTAGGTTTGCTTTCATCTGCACTGCTGTGACGTCTTTCACTTACTTGTAACAGAGATCCGGTAGAGCATGCGAAGCGCCGGAGAATTATGGCCCAGCTGTTTAGTCGAAGCAAGGTGCCGCAGTTGGAAAAGCTCATCTCGTCTCATGTCGAGAAATTCGTTCACAAAATTCGGGGAGGTGACTCTGTTGTTGACCTTGGTATGGCTTCAAGAGCTCTCGAGGCAGACATCATGTGTAAGAACAATACCGAATGTTTTCGTTTGATTCTCTTTCGACTGTCACTAATTCTAGTGTAGCAGAATTTTCCTTTGGCACGCCTATACAGGCCGTTGACTCTTGGGCCGGTGGAGAACAACTGGCTATGGTTGAGAAGAATGATGAAAAGGCTACTTGGATGCCTGTCGTGAGTTGTTTTCGATCAAGTATAAACTCGTACGAATGCTGATCCTGTCTTATTTTGACCTAGCTTACTAACTTCCCTGTCCTGTGTGAACTTTGGGAGCAGATCGAGAGGAATCTTTTTCGTTTCACAGGTTTCAGAACTCAATACTCGAAGGGTCTTATCGACTTTCAGAATGTAAGTCATATATCAACAGTTCTTGCTTGAGCTCAAACTAATCAGTTTAACCCCTCTAGTGGTGTCGAGAGTCATGGCAAGCCACACTCTCGACTGACTCTGAATTCACTAGACCCAGCATCAGCTCCCCGAATCTCATCCAAACATTATGCAACGCTGGCCTGCCCGCTGAAACTGCTTTATCCGAGGCCAGTGAGAACCTTGGTCCAGGAACAGATACTACTTCCGCAACACTTGCCCATATTCTCTGGGCTCTGGCGCATAACCCCGAATTCCAAGACGCCTTGTATCAAGACTTGGCTGCTGTTTCTTTCGCAACTGACATGACCACGCTGGAAGGTATTCCTCGTCTTCAAGCCTGTGTCAAAGAAGGCATTCGATGGGCTGGAGCCGCGGCGGCGATGCTTCCTAGGATTGTGCCTCTTGGAGGTATCGAGCTGCATAATACTTTCATTCCGGAAGGGGTTAGTATTATCAAACGACTCGTTGGAAACAAGAATATTTTACTGATGAAGGATCTCTTAGACCGTATTAACATCTTCCCCTATCTGGTATCTACATGACAAGACAGCATATCCAGAGCCCAAGACATACGATCCTTATCGATGGTTGACGAAAGACGGAAAGGAGTTGAGTCAAGATCGCCTGCGTGATCGCTTTTATATACCATTCTCACGAGGCGCCAACATCTGCTTAGGAGCCCAGTAAGTCAAACTGCAAAATTGTATGGCTGATGAAATGCTTTTCATTAACAAATTTTAGTTTCTCATATCTGGAGCTGTACGTGTCTGTATCTCAAATCGTGAGCAACTTTCGCCTTGAGCCTCAGAGCTCGACGCAATCTGCTGCCGATAGCCAAACTTGGAACCCCGTTCTTCTGCCAGAACGCAAAGAGTGGGTTGCCGCGGTTCCGGTAGGAAAGCTTGAAGTAGTTACGCATGCGAGAGCGTGAAGACAAAGGTGATATGGGTCTTAGCTAGCAGCAGGATTGACACAAGCTTGATTGTTTGACGTTCACAAAAAGGCTCGGGAGAGCCAGGCAAGATGCAGCCAAGTTACACTTAAAGTACAACCGCGGCTGCTGTTGGTTTATGAGAAGACACTTTCGACTTTTCGTTGGCACAGCTGTACTGTTTATTTGGTAATCATGCCTGTCTAGTTAAGATTGATTATTTAAAGAACTTCTCAACAGCCGCAGCGAACTGAACAGGATCCTGGAGTGGCGCAAAGTGACTAACACCAGTCAAAATCCGTAACTGACTGCCCTTGATAGCCTTGTGCAACTTCTGGGGCACATCCAAGTTGATAGCCTCCTCATGCTCCGCACCAACAATGATAACCCTTTTTCCATCTATAGTTCCAAGCTGCTTATCCGTAATCTGGGGTAGCGTAGCCTCCAAAGTGCCGACCTTGTTAGCGAACAAAGTGAAGTTGGCATTGGGCTGTAGCTTGGCGTATTCGGTACCGCAACGAGTGACGAATTCCTGAAAGATGGCCGTGTCTGAGAAAGTAGCGTTGCTCCCCTGAGGGTTTGCAGCACCACCGAAGATGAAAGCCTTCTTGATAGGAGCCGCAGTGGCAGGGTTGACGAGCGCAGAGAGAGTTGTCATAGCGCCGTCAGACCATCCAATAACGTTGTACTCTTTCACGCCAGCAGCTTTGAGTTGGTCGTCGATGTCCTTGGCGAATTGATCAAAAGTGAAGACATCATTTTTGTTGAATGTAGAGCGGCCATGACCTCGGCGATCAACGGCGATTACATGGTGTCCGTTGTCAATCAGACGAGTGATGACGGATCCAAAGTATGCTGAATAACCTAAACCGCCATGGTCAAGAACAATGGGAATGCCGCCGGCGTTTTTGTTGTACTCTTGCATCCAAAGTTGCACCCCATTGATCAGAGTTGTCTTGGTGTTGATGGGAGATGGCAAGTTCGGCGTAGGCGGTAGTGTCTGCCAGATAGGCTTGTCTTGGCGAATAGTCAGGCCATTAGCCAGGGCTACGAAAGCGATCAGTTGCTTGAATAACATTTTAAGGTAGTTTGATAGTTGATTCTAAGTAAGAGTGTAGTGGCGGGAGAGTCAATTATATATCCCAAATAGTGGCCCGAGCTGGTGGAATACGAGATAGTTTTTATGCCCCGGCAGATTTGAAACTGCCGATAAAGCTTAAAGAATGACACAGCTCAAGTAGAATGTTGCGTTCATTTAAAAATGGCACTATCCTGGGATACCCTGGTCCAATTGCAGTTGTCCCCTTGGCCGATAGACAATTCTGGATATGTTTTCGAAGCCGTTGCAAACTCTATCTCTCGCTTAGCGGAGAACACGGAGTCCGCGACTATGTCAATTTCACTATGTTAAGGATGCTTCGTAAGCGGCCATCAGTCTGGCTCGTGTATTCAATTCTAAATATCCGGCGATTCCGTGCCTAAACTCTGAAGTGTTAGGCGATATTCTACTTAGTGGGAAGACTTTACGACTATAGAGCAGGATATTTATCATATTTTTGCACCAATAGAAGGCTTGATACCTTAGCTTAACTTGATCGTGAACCCTGTCTTTCTTCCTCTACGCTCTTTTGTTTGGTTGTTCAATTCGCAGTGTATTCCGGCTGGTCAAGAATGGATACTGTCTATAACGCAAAGCACTCAGTAACTAGCTTTGAAACTAGGCGGTTGATGTTTGGCCTGCTTGAAGTGGTCTGGGAAAACCAGAAATGGGCTTGTTGCAGAACGCTGCCAGAAGCCAGTCTTGTGCTGATTCTCTTGAACGAGGGTGTTGGAAAGGTTTGTGGCGTGCCAGCCAAAAGACGTGAAAAACTGTGGGTAACGAAGTGTCTGACGAAGCGCCTTCTCAGCTAGAGCTTCAGTACTGTGCCCTCCTTCAAACTTTTCGGGGCGTTGGAAGAGCTTCGTCTTGGCTGCGACCTTTAGACTGCCACCTAGGAAACCCTATTCACTGGTTAGTAAAAAGAAAGCAAGTGATCTACATTTACGTCAAGTAGAGAGCCGTCAATTGCGCAAACTCGGGAACGTCTCCAATTAGCCAAGTAACTGGCCGTTGAGGCCGATGAGAGCCCTTGAGCCCTGAAGCCCTTGAGCCCTGACTCTCTCTTTTCATAGGCCGCGACTTTCTAGGTACAAGCTAGTTATGGAAAAATAACTTTCCGAAGCATTTTACAAAGGTATTGGACGGCGACTCAAGAGCCTTTAATCACTGAAGCTTTCTTCGCGATGCCAGCCGTTGGCCTTTTGGTTGAGCAGCAGGCTCTCGGCACACTGGATGGCTGGCTCCCTAAGACAAAATGTGAAACCAATGATTGTTTGCCTGTACAATCTTTACAGCAATCATCCTCGCGGGGTTGATGTTCTGGGGCTGATGTTGATCATTGCATGTTTCTCTCACATCCTTACGATGTGGCTGCCAGGAACCTGTTCCTGGATGTGTTATATCAACCTATGCCTAGAAGATATCCCTTAGGAGCTTGGCCAGAGAGCGGGTACGCGGCAAATGGACGAAAAAGAGGGTGTACTCGCTAATAAAATTGACAGCCGAGAGGCATTCTAGGTATCAGAAGAGGCCTATAGCTTGCTACTACGTAGAAATAGGTACTAGCTTGCGGTTGTTTGAGTTTCTAATTGGGAGACTTTTCAGATATCTGCAGGATCACTTGGTAGGCAATCATTCAAAGATTCGCCTGTATTATCTCGAGATATGAAGCGCTTCAATTGGGCGGGAAAGCAACTTGCTGGACAAACATGCAAGGGTTACATTGTGGCTGCGTGAATCAAAGCTTCGCAAACAAACTTGTCAATTAGCGCTACTCCCGACATTGAACTGTAGGTCAATGATACGCCCGAAAGCTTCACTATTGGAGATGGTCTATTGACCCTCGTTTCTAAATAACTGGTATGGACTAGATGCGACCTCTTAGATCGTGAGATCATAATGTTAACAACGATTATATCAGCAGGCCAAGAAAGAACTCATCAGGCACGCACCAAACCAGTATTTGTCACCCATTGAGCGCCAGTGAAGCGCAATTTCCGGATGCATCGCTGTTTGAAACAACACATAAAGTCTAGATCAGCCCATTCATCAACGTTCACAAGCCCCAGAGGCCAAGGAAACGGCATGTTCCGCATTCTTGCGAATACTCCCAGCATCATATCAACCTTAAGCCATAGTGTCAAGTGTCGAGTAAAGTGCTTTTGGTGATGAATTGAGACCGCCAAGGGATCTTCAAGGCCTGGTGCGGCCACCCGTTTTGACAATAAAAGCTTGGCGCCACCATTCCAATTTTATCCTCGACTCCAAGATCCAGCCCTACAGTATCGCTGTGCTTTCGATTCAGATCTTTATTGTGCAACTGATTCGGCGATAGTGGCGTTTATTGTCAACAAACTGCACAACAATACCTATCAAAGATCAGGTTTCTGCAATATATAGCCTAATGAAAACATTTATTCACATAAGAATTATTCTCAACAATTGTTCAATACTCTTTATTGTTTGCATCACCTTCACAATGGACCTAAACTATGACCCCAACGACAATTCAGAGCGCCAGCAGCAGTTTACTGTCACAATATGGGTCTTTACTGGCCTGGCCACCGCCATCGTTCTCACCAAGCTCATGACTACGGTCGCCATCTTTCGACACCCTGGATGGGATGACTTGATGATTTTTATCTCAATTGTTTGCAGCATCGTCGCTTGTTCGACTATACAAATGTGTGTGGATCTTGGCTTTGGCCGGAATACGGCTGTTGTTGCTGCGGAGCCTGGGGGAATACAAAACATGTTCAAGATCATAAAGTTACATTGGATTGGCTATCGTGAGTATAGGGCCTCCGTTCTGTATCAAGGGCAAGATAACTAACGAACACAGCTTTTGGGGTCATGGCCTACAGTCTCCCCAACGTCGCCATTCTCATTCTCATTGAACGACTCGCCGGCCAAACCGAAGCTTTGTCTCGAAACTTCCTCCGCATTGTCGTAGCCATTCAGATTGTCATGGCTTCAACCTCGATCGTAATCATGTTTGCTAGATGCCAACCGATTCAGGTGCTGTGGGATCCGAAAGTCACAGGCACCTGCTGGGATGATCGTGTCTTCAACTACTCCTTCTACATCCTTGCCTGTTTCACAGTATTTACCGACCTCGTCCTCGCAATTTTGCCTATTCGTGCCTTTTGGCTATTGCAGATGAAGCTGCAGGAGAAGCTAGAAATAACATTTATGCTTGGGTTGACGTTTCTTTCTGCCATCTTCACCATTGTCAAGGCCGTATACTTATTCAATTTCTACCAGCGAGCAGATCCGGATCCTCGTGAGTTACCTTACCCATATAACTTTCGAATCACTATTGAACTGACTTTCTAGTCTACAACATTGTTCCATTAGTTACTTGGGGCTTGTAAGTCATCCCTCTAATCTCCGTCTTAGATACCACTGACATGTCTACCAGAATTGAGCAAAACGTAGTCATCATAGCAGCCTGTGTCCCAACTCTGAAACCACTTATCCGTGTCATCAAGGATAAGGTTTCTGTGCGAAGCGCAGTCGACTATATCAAGAGTGGAAGTGGAAGGGGGAGTAGTAGTAAGAGTGGGAGTGGGAGTGGAATCGACCCCAAGCACAACACCTCGGTTTCAGAGATTCCACTGGATAGCATGCAACACCAGGCACCACGAAGGAGTCAGCCGAGCTTTGAGGGGAGCAGTGGTTCGGAAGATTGGAATGAGGAACCTGCCAGGGCACGGTACGAGTAGATCAAGCCGTCGGGCTTGTATAACATTACACATGACATACGGACTTTTAGGAACAAGTTGAAAACAGCAGATAGCAAGGGATTGTAACATAGCGCCTCAAGTAACAGAGTATGATATACGTCGCTCTTAAGCTAGGAAACTACTGAGATATCCGCTTAGTGAGCAGAGCTTGTACGCTCCTCTGCAACATACGACCAGTACCTCCCAGCCGAGAACTTTCTCAACCGCTTTCCCCATATGATCATAACTAGGAATGTGCATGTGCAGAAGAGAGAAATCATCGAGACCGAGATGAAGCAATTCTGAAGGCCCAGACTATCAATCCAGGGATTGATTGCATATCCAAATGCGAAGCCAAGAGTATTCCGGATAAGAATCACGGAGATCAATGACTCTCCAGCAATCTCCTTGAAGCAATCAACTGTGTAGGCTAGTGAGATAGCTCCTCCACAGACGACACCGAAGGTAGTAAAGCCAATGCCAAATATCAAGCCCATGAAATGAAGATCATGACTTGCTCCGACTCCCCACATGATCAGTCCTCCACATGTGAGCACTGCAGAGAACGGGAGGGCCCAAAGGCGATGCTCCGGCTCACGGATACCGTGATTGCGACGTGCGAGGCGGAGAGCGATAGAATCAGCAAACCAGCCTGACCACATGGTGGCAAACAAACTAGCGACTAATGGAGATAGGTACGCAGTTCCTACCATGGCCGGTGCAAAATTATACGGCTGCCCTCCCAGGATGGAGGACATAGTCCCATTGATTACCATATACCACGCCAAGTTCGTGCCGTATAACAGGCCTGCCCAGGTGATAGTGGGAAACCAGAACAAAATCTTGAAAGCACGCCAGACCTTGCTAATAGCCTGATTAGGCGTAGGGCGACCAGGCTGGAGAAGAACAGGTTGTAGTTTTTGTATATAACTCCTTTTGGGCGGGAATGTTCCCTCGAGCTGATGGACCTCTGCCTCTCCAGTCTTCTCACTTCGAACAATGGTATCACTTTCGGTTGTGTTCCGGAAATAAATAGTCTCCTCCATAAAGAAGAAAAGAGTGATTGAACAGACGGCAAGCAGGATAGCAGCAAAGTACATGACCCAGTGCCAGCCTGCGCCATCCAGTATAAACCCTGCCAGAAAGGGGGCAATGAAATTAGATCCGAAGAGCATGAGGGCATAGAAAGCCATAAAACTTCCACGCTCGTGGGCAAAGAACAGGTCGGGAACTGATATCTCAGGAAGGGATTCGATAGGAGCGGCGATAAAGCCAAGAATAATGCGATGCGCATACCACTGGGACGGCCCGTGGGAGAAGGGTGTCCAAAGAACAGGTGGGATGCAAAGGAGGATAGAAGCAAGATAAACTCCTCTGCGGCCGTAAGTGGTAGCAAGAGGCTGCCAGAACAAGTTCCCCCAACCGAGAAAGAGGAACATGAGACCGGTTCCAAGGTTGAGCTGACTGACGGTAAGGCTCTGAGCCTCAGCGATTTGCGTCAGGACTGAATAGTGGACAGTGGTACAGATACCGACGCCAAGAACGTAGAGATATGTCATGGCGATGGCTTTCAATTTTCGAAATCTGGACCAGTTCAGAGGATCTTCAGGGTCAGAGCTGGGTTGAGGCTGGAGAACGACCTCGCCACGATGGCCGAGGTCGTTGCCATGGTGGTCTGCATCCCAGAGTAAGATGGTGCCCGGAACATCATCTGTATTTACTCCAGAAGGAGACATGTTGGTTGATTATTGTAACCAAAAGTGGGAATCATGGATTACAAGGTAAGATGGTTGGGTTGATGGAGGAGAGGTTGTGAGGGGATACAGCCAACAGAGTCTTATATAATCCTGGCATCCAACGTATCAGAAAGCTATCAATCTTGAAGACTAGTCTAATCGAGAGTATCATGGATCCCCTGGTTTCCAAATCCTTTACCCCGCCCTCTCTTATCACATATCTCTTAGTGTAGCCGCGATGAAGTTGTTGAACAGCGCGGCAACCAGTCTGATTGGAAAGGTAAGGAATCCTTGGGGGTTGAGGTTTAGCTCGTCTGCCTCGCTTACACAGGATCGGCGCCCTCTATGTATATGCGCATTCTTACCCCGCGTCTTGTTATCTTCTAGCTTGTCAGTTAGCGTGCAACAGAACGCGGCAACCTTGTTAATTGGTGGATAACCGACCGTTGCAACTTGGATTTGAGCCGTCGTCATTAAGACAGCATCGGTATCTCGAAATATCATCCAATTTGGCAAGAGATAAGGATGCCTCCCCATTCCTTCCCCGGGTCTTTTGGCCTAAAGCGCACCTCATGTCGGATCTGCTTCTCCGCATCGGGTAACCCGAGCGGCAACCTGGCCAAGACGTAGGCATAGTCATGGGATCATGTTATCATAGAGATATTCAGACACGTTCTCTTCTTGCACGCCATCTCTTATAACTTGTTCCATTCGTCCGGGTTACAACTTACATGCCAGTATCGCGAAGTATATGAGGAAGTCTCTTACCACGAATCAGACGTCGTACCTTTCTGGATAGCTCATACTACACCCATACCATATCAGGTCAATTCAAGATGACCTTACAAGTGATTGAGCCCGTACCGGCGCCCACAGGTTCAGCGCAATACACGTCCTTGCGAGATTCCATCTTAGAAGAATTCGCGGCTGGCATCCCCAAAGACCTTATCTTACCCAAATCCTTCTTTGAGAACCCCCCCAAAAATGTCATCAAAGTACCCCAACAATGTGGCCTGCTATCGTCTGAAGAGTTGGATATTACAGAAAACTACGATGCTGTAGGCCTTGCTACCGCTATTGCCTCTAGAAAGGTCGCAGCCGTATCTGTGGCTACAGCATTCGCAAAAAGAGCCATCATCGCCCACCAACTGACGAGTTGCCTCTCGGAGTGGTTCATTGCAGAAGCTATCGAACAAGCCAAGTCACTTGATGATCACCTTGAGCGTACGGGGCAAACAGTTGGCCCGTTACATGGAGTCCCCGTTAGTCTCAAAGAACATATGCCCTTAGCCGGGCACCGGAGTAGCGTTGGCTTCCTCGATACAAGGCGAAAAGATGACAAGGATTCCCTAATGGTTGAGATCTTACGCAAAGCCGGTGCCGTTTTCTTTTGCAAAACCAACCAGCCTCAGTCTATCATGCACCTTGAAAGCATCTCTCCCCATGGCCGTGTTCTCAACCCCCACAATACCAAACTCTCTGCTGGTGGCTCTACCGGTGGTGAAGCAGCCCTGATCACACTACGAGGTTCCATCCTGGGCGTTGGAACAGATATAGGCGGCAGTATTCGTGGACCCTCCGGCTTTTGCGGCATATACGGCTTTAAACCTACTGCATACACGTTACCCATGAAGGACTTTCTTCCTGGTGGCTTTGGAGCGGAACTCAATATCCTATGCTCCACAGGCCCAATGTGTTCGTCTTTACGGGATCTGGATCTGTTCATGTCTACAGTCATCTCTGCAAAACCTTGGATAAGTGATCCTCGAGTTATTCCCATTCCATGGGCCGGTCTGAAAACTCCCCAGAGTGCAGGCCGCTCTCCTCTGAAGATTGGCTTCCTGATGGATGATGGCGACATCACCCCACAACCTCCTGTCACAAAGGCTCTCAAGTGGGCGCAGTCTCAACTTGAAGGATCATCTGACTTCATCCTCAAGCCGTTCAAGCCATACAGGACGAGCGACGCAATGAAGTACATTCGTCTCGCCTACTGGCCAGATGGTGGGAAAACATTGAAGGGTCATCTGGCTGTTAATGACGAACCAATGTTTCCCCTCACGAAATACATTATCAAAGATGCTGAGGGCCCTAGCTTGGATGCAAATGGTGTTCTTCAGCAACGTCTTACCCGTGACGACTTCCGGTGTGACTTCTCTTTGCACTGGGAAGAGCAAGACGTCGACGTTGTTATCTGTCCCGTGTTTGTTGGTCCCGCATGTACACACGAAACATCGTTTTATTGGAACTATACCGCTTTCTGGAACTACGTCGACTATCCCGGCGTTGTTGTGCCTACCCCGGTTAAAGCGCAGGCAAAGGGACAAGAGGTTTATGTTGATAGCGAACCTTTGAGTGAGGGCTGTAAACACGTAAGACAACTGTGGGAAGAAGGGGACTTCGAGGACGCTCCGATCAACTTGCAGATTGTGGCGAGGAAGCATCATGATAATGATCTGTTTGCAGCTTTGGATCGGCTGAAGGAGGCTCTTAAGTTGAGATAGCTGTTATTTGCTCCTTTCATGCATGTTTGGAAATCAAGCTTAGGTCATCAATATGTGACTCATTGTTGCTTGTATCATCGCAAAGTTTGTGCCTCCGTAGCGTATGCCTTCTTGATCGTAGTCGGCCACAGATTATTTACAGACAGATCTGGTTCTCGCCGACCAGTCGCACGCGCCCAGGTCACTTTCAATGGTTATTCTTGTATATCACATGATGCTATTGTATAATACTTTGTAAAGTTGTGATTATTATAACACTATGGCATTTATTCATAATCTACTTGGTGTCGTCTCATGATCATCCAGTGACCATGAATAACTCTCCGCATGCTTCAGCCCTGATTCCTTTCCAGATTCGAAATTTAGAATGGACAAAGGACCTCCAATGACGCCTTCTTGGGATAGAGCGACTCTGAACCCGCTGCCAAATGTTGGGATACCTGCTCCCTTGTCGCATACGTCACCAGGACCTCTATTTTCCGATATCGAGAACGACTTTGTTGACTAGATAACAGTTAGTGAATCCTAAACCACGGTTGATCCATTTACTTACCCTTTTTGGCAATGACCGTGATCTTAGGCTCCAACGCAGCATCGATAAACTTGGTTAGATCAATGGAAGCAATTCCATCGATAAGGCCAAGCTCGAGGCCACCGAGCTCCAACTTGGACAGCTCGAATTTGTCGAAGATGCCAGTTTCGGCGATTTTCAGCGTAGTCGAGAGCTTCTGGAGCTCCAGTAGCGACTTGAGGCTAAAGTCCTTGGAAGTGAAAAGGTCTGCAAAGACTGCGACGTTGAGACTGTTCTTGCGGCTAAGAGTCTGGAGCTTGCCCAGGTCTAGCTCGTTGACCTGGAGCAGATAGTTGAGGTCGACCTGCCTAAAGGCAAGCCCACCACGGTTGCGGCCTTCTTCCTCGCCGTCTTCCTCACCGTCGTCACCGCGGTCTTCCTCACCGCGGTCTTCCTCACCGTCTTCACCGCGCCCGTCTCCACGTCCGCCCTCACGCCCGTCTTCGCGGTCGCGGCTTGGCTCGCTTTGGTTGAGTGCAGCGCGCCCCTGGGCGAAAGGAGAGAAAACGCCAGGAGCGGCGGTAGCAAACGTAACGAATGCGGTGATAAAGAAGATGGAGAACTTCATCTTGATTGCCTTGTTGCGGTAATTGGCTGGCTGGGGGATAAGTGAGCGAGTAAGTCGGCGATATAAACACAAATGCGAATTGGGTATATAAAAGTGTGAGCACAGCTCGAGGCGAAAGAAAAGGTAGAAGGAACGAAAGCCAACAAGAGCACAGCTAGACAGGTCAGTATTCAGGAATGTCGAATTGAGTCTCAAGATATTGCTTACCTCTATAGGAAATGACTGGAGAACGTAAAGATAGACCGGATGCTGAATGGTAAGCGTTGAAATAATGGAGATTTATGAAGACGGCTGACCCATCTTTATAGAACGAGCTCGGCTGAGAAACTTTGAACTTAGAATCATTGCTTACTAGAATCATCTCATCTTCAGATTCGTCAAGGAAGAGGACGCCACTAGTAAGGCTGTGTCAGATTTCACCGGAAACAAGAGCGCCCGGAACCAAGATTGGTAGGACATCACACCGACGAGTACAGCACGACTCCTCTGCTACTAAGCTAGAATTCCTCAGAAGTTTCACGCATAAAAAAAGCAGAAACGCCAAGCTGGGCGCTTTTCTAACCGGCGGGCTCAAGCATCAATGAGACGCCAGAGCTCTCATGGTGCAACCACTCAGATCCTTTCATCCAAGTACAGCAACCGGCATTTCTCATACCAAGTCATTGAAACACAATCAAGACACTAGGAGACTACTAAGGCTGAGTTTCAGAATTTAGACTACAAAATATTAACTGCGTTACTCCAAGTTATGGTTCCGGTTATGCTTCTTTCATCGACAGGGGTTTGTCGCATGTCTCGTCTTAGGATCAACGGCTCACGTCTCAAGTTGCCGATCACCCAGCAGGCATTAACACGGAACATGGACAAATGTCTCATGTCTGTGACGGAAAAGCTGATTCCGAAAGATGAGTCTGGAACGCTAGCTAGAGTCTTCCATTATAAGAAACTTAGCTCAATCTTTTGCAAACATCACACAAAACTCAAGCTCATCCGACTTGTAAGAAGGTGAAACCATGCCCCAAAAGCTGCAATTGACTTTCACTCTGACTGCAATTATCTGTTCCCTATAAAATCCTGCCACAATCACTCTGCACGCTAAATCCACCCAATTGAATCTCTGTAGGGGCCTTCATAGAAATGCAGCTTACCCCAGTTGTACCCACACTCATCTGGGCCTGGTACAAGCTGGTCGAGAAACTTCCTTATAGCTTCTTCGTCTAAGAGTGTAGCGCATTGCTCAATAGCCTGTGTGATAATCTTCGTGTTTGGGTTGTACCCATCGGCGTGTCGTGCTTCGTGATGCCATTTGAAGTGAAACGAACCTGGCGCTCGGAGGCGATAGGAATCTGTTTTTGGGTCTCGTGGAGTTTGAGAACACTCGGATCTAGAACATTCAGAGTGTCTAGCAGAGTCTCCTGGCCATTCAAAAGGTAGACAGTAGTCCAAAATAAACCACCACGAAATCCAAAAGCTCTCAAAGTCGCCGTGATGCCGTCGAAGAAGGTCCAGATATAATTGGAGGTATGACTCCAAATTTTGCTTTAGATGCCGGTCTTCTTCCTGAAGCTCCGTTCTTTCTTGGGGATATATCGGGAAGCGAGCGGTGCTTCCGTCACTTCTCTGTTTTGGGCGGTGATAATGTGGCAGTCCATCATCTGAACAATGACAACATGTGTGGGCCATACCTAGTCGATCAAATATCTCTAATCTACAAAGATCAGTGAAACATTGTCGATCTACAGATAGCCCTAGGCAGGAATACCGCGGTAAAGCAAATAGCCAGCGTCGACGCCGAACCAACCGCCAATGTTCTCCTATCTCGTCCGCTCCATATTTGGATGCCTTTCTCCTGAGAACCACACCAGTAGGAGTGCAGCCACCTGTGCTGCACCAACAGATGCAACTGTCTCGAAACTGGGTATCACCCGGGAACAATTGCCGGAACACGTCCAAGCGACCAAAAAGCTCTGGTTTTTGATTTATCCAGACGTCTGCGGAGGCAAATGCAGTGAAGCCCGTGGATTCCTTAAGGATATGAGTAGGCTCTAAACGCGAGGGCAGGGTAAAATGCATGGCCAAAAGTCTCGCAATAGCCCCACTTTCCTCACTACCATACGGTTCAACCCTTTACTTTATAATTAAATAGAAAATCAAGGGAAAATCATAATAACTTCATTTATATATTATTTTAAAGCCTATAGCTTAGTAATTAATATTTTATATACTATCC